>PVKM010023887.1:0-20875 GCA_004027735.1 Carollia perspicillata
CCCGCACTCAGAAGCTGCTTAGGATCGGGCTGTCAAATACAGCCCATCTGCTGCAATCATAATCAGTCTCAACCGAATGGTTCTGACAAATCTCCGCCTGGAGCCCGCGTTGGGGAAACCGGTGGGTGCGGGGAGGAGGAGAGGGGAGGAGGGGGCGAGGGGGCAAAGTGGCTACAGGGACTGGATGCTAAAACAGGGAAGAGGGGGTCACAGAGGCTTCTGTTTTCTGGCCCAACAGAGGAATTGAAAGGGGAAATGGGGATACCAAAGAGGAAACAGTGCTTTCCTTACCCACTTCCTAGTAAGAAAAACCAACCCATCCTGGAGGGTCCCTGGCGTACCCAACCCCTCCACCACCTCTAACAGCCCACTGCTGGGTCTGAGTGGAACGAATTTCTGCTAATGAATCAAACAAACAGGTCCTGTAATCTTATCATCAGGCTGACCTGGCGGCTGGCACAGATATCCAAATTATTGTAATTGACTGGTGAGAGCTGGAGCCAACAGTCCTTCAGAGTCAGAAAAGTTAGTTCCTGCGAACATTTGGGAATAAAGCCGATGGAGGGAGAACCGGCTTATAGTCGGAAAAGAAGCGGGACCCCTTGCCTCCTGTTGGCATTTGGGAGACAAAATGAAAATGTGCTTTGGGTAAGAAAATGCTGAACTCGATTTAGCTTCATTTTCTGGGCAGAGGGGGGCAAAGGGGGAAAACTGTAATAATATAATCAATAAAATACACTTCAAAAAAGAATTCTCATAATGTTTTTCCATTTTGTCATGAAAATACTCCTTTTAGAGCGATGTCATTTTATTAGAAAAATTCTAAAACTGATACTTTTAAAACTAAAGTAATTTATTCTACAGGTGAAATAGTGTGTTCCTTTCAACTGTATACTTTAACCTATTTTAATACACCACTTTAGTATAGCCACACATGTTTCTACTGGTGATAGGCTTATAAAGATTATAGCAATTTTTTTAAATAATAAAAATAAAAGTAGTCCTAGATATATAAACAAGTCTTAAAACATAAAGAATACAACCAATTAAATCATTCCTGGTTTTGTACATTTTTCTCAAGTATTGGGGGATGTTTGGTTACCCTGAATGACACAGTACATATTTTTCAAGGAAATAATTTGTTGGGTAAACAAATCACTAGTTTAAAGTTGAAGGGGAAAATTTGAAAGCCATTTATCCAGATAGGTGTACAAGGTACACTCTACTGTAGAAATTAAATAGAGCTTAATTTAAAACTTTTTTCGAATCATTATTTTGCTTAATGCTGTAGCTGAGAAATGTGGCCAAGCCACATTAAGTGCCCACTTATCCAGGCAGGGGCTATGCTTTCCACTTGTTTTATAGCTCAGCGGTGCTTACAGCAGCACTATGAGCACTCCACGAATACTGATGGTGTGAAGTTTTTCATTTGCAGTTGAGGATTAAAATCATATACACCGGTATGACTTGATGGGTGAGGTAAACTGAGGTTCAAGTGTTACTTTTTTATAAGTCAAGGACAACTACTTAGATATGCACAGGGAGATCCAGGAACAGCAATGAGGCAGAAGGGATGGAACACAGTGAGGGCAGAGGTTAACGTGGGCAGCCCTAGAGGACAGCTCATTGGGGAGGACGGTACAGGCAACTGAAGGACTTCGGTTTTCACTCTGAATCATATGGGAGGACACAGACACAGAGGGCTGTGAGCAGAGGAGTTTTAGGACCTGACTTTTGTTTAATGGATCACTTTGGCAATCATGTTGTGAATTAATTTCAGGAGAAAAAGAAGTAGATCTGTTCTTAGGCTATTGCAGGAATCTGCATGAGAGGGCATGGTGTGGACAGGGTCATAGCAAGAAGGATAATGAGAACGTGTGGGAATTTGGGATTGTTCTGAATTTAGAGCCAATAAAATTTGCTCAGAACAGAAGGTTTGAAAAAAAAGGAAGAATTACGGAATAACTGCAAGTGTTGGGCTTTATCAGCCACAAGGATGAAGATGCTGCTAATTAAAATGAAGAAGACTAAATGGGGTAGAATAAATTTTGGTGGAAGAAACAAGGGTTCAGTTTTGTGTGTATTAAGATTGGGATGCCTATTAAGTTAAATTTTAAAAATAGGTTATTTATATAAGGCTCTTAGAAGAGCCCCTGACTTAAACACCATATAAATACCTGTGGTGGTAAGCTTGTGTTAGTTGGGCTTGTGTTGGTGGTGGTCATTGTTATGACTGACATTACCTACCAAAATGAGATGTTAAGTAGGCAGTCAAATAAATATTTGAGTATTGTGTTCAGCGTACAGTCCAGGGTGGAGACGCAAATTTGGGAGGTATATAACACATAAATGGTTACATTAAATCCATCACATGGGGTAGGTCATTAAAGCTATGAGTATAGTTAGGAAAAAAAATATGTTCTAGGATTGAATTGTGAAAGGCATTCAAACTGTAAAAACTCCAGAAGCCAAAGATGAACCCTGAGTGGCAGCAGTAAAAGAGAAGGCAAACCAGGAGAGTGGGCTCCCCTAGGAACCTAGTAGAGAAGGTAGCTCCAGAAGAAAGGGAATGACTTGCTAGTCACAGTTTCCTGATATGACCATCTCCAGAGAAAACCCAAAAGAACATATAGGAAGCAATGACAAAGTTTATCAGTTATTGGATAAATTGTCTATTGTCTGTTTACAATATAATACCCAGGGTGTCCCAGCTCCTGGGTAGGATCAGGCACAGGATAGGTATTCAGTATGTACTAATCAAGTAATGAATCATAAAGGTATTGAATGCCTCATTCTGCAAACTGTGTTGCAAAGACTAACAACAGTAAGCACTGAAGATGATATAGAGCAACTTAAATCCTCTTACATAGATGGTGGGAATGCTGAATGACCCCGCAAATCTGGAAAACCAATTGGCTGTTTCTTGTCAAGTTAAAATGCACTTAAAACACCATCCAGGAACCATACTCCTGGATATTTACCCAAGAGAAGTAAAAATGTATTGACACCAAGACTTGCACACAAGTGTTTACAGCAGTGTTATTCATAAAATTGCCCAAACTGGAAATATCTCAAATTTCCATTAATTTGTAAATAGAAAAACAACCTATGGTAGATACATCCATACCATAAAAAACAACTCAGCAATAATAAGGACACAACTATTGATAAATGTAACAACATGCATGAATCTCAAAGGCACTATGCTAAGTGAAAGAATAACAAACATACTTTTGTGACTGGTTTCTGTTTGATTCTGTTCAATTCTAAAAACTCTAGAGACCAGAGCAGACCAGTTGTCGGGCTGGGGACGAAGGGGATGGACTACAGGAGGCACTAAGAAGTACTTGGCACGTGGGGAACGTGCCACACCATGATTGTGGTGGTGGTCACAGACTGTATATATTTCATCAAACTCACCAAATGTACACATAAAAACTGGTGAATTTTACTGCATATAAATTAACCCTTAATACAAAGATTTTTTTAAAACTAAAGAATATTGTTTTGGTTGAGGAATTATAGTGCTCACCCATTTGAGAAGAGGACGCTTACCACAGAAATAGTACCAGTTTGTACTCCTCAGTGAAATAACAGATCCAAATAAGGATTACCAATAGATGCTAAAGCCACTAGGTAAAAGATTGATGGGAAATAGAATATTCATACAGTACCAAATATCACCTCCTGATTTTTTCTAAATTGCGAAAGAGAAATATTACACAGGGGAGAGGTCACCTCACTGATTCCTCATTATATTATGCTTCATGAGAAGTATATAACATCGTTACTGAAGTATTCTTGAAAAAAATGTTTAACTATAATCTAAGCAGACCTTTGACATGAATTCCAACTTATAAGTATGGAAGATAGAAGATCAGATAAATGACACCCAAAGAAAACAGTGAGCCTTATAAAGAACAGGATGCTCTGGAAATCTTCTCAAAGTCAATGTCCATGGATGGAAGAAAGTACAGGGACTGAAACTGATTTAAAGAAACAAGAGACACAAAACATAACAAACTAAAACTACTAGGAATGGATCTTGGTCCAAAATAAACAGTTATAAAAGACATTTTGGAAACAATTAGAGAAAATTAAATAAGGTTCATACTGATATAAGAATTCTTGCTAATTTTGCTAAGGGAAAATATAACATTATGGTTATAAAAGAGGTTCTTATTTTTAAAAGACACATACTAAAGTATTTAGGATTGAAGTATCATGGTGTTTACCACTGACTTTGCAAAAAATATATGAGAAAAAAATGTTAATGTTTCTTCATGTTAAATTATGGAGATATGAATGTTTTATTGCTTTGTTTTTTTAATTTTTCTATACATTCAAATTTTTCATAAGAAAAAATAAACACTTTCAAAAGCCCATAGAAAAATAATTAATTCTTAAAGAATTATGCAAAAAAATTAGCATTTGATATCTTAAAATTAACACACTATGTATCAAAACTCATAAAATAGAAGGAACTAAAGCAGTACATTGAAATAAATGAATAATTCTAGTGTATATTCTACAAGTTAAGAAAAATGGAAAAGTAATGGGCAGAACATCCAACCAAAGACGATAAAGAGTAAAAACAAACAAATAAAATAAAGTACACAATAAAGATAAAGTCAAAGTTTAATAAAATGTAACACAAAGCATTAATAAAGGATTAGTAAAACAATATCTGCTTAGATCAATGAAAAACAGAGGAGTCAGATCAATAAGCTCAAGAATAAAGGCTGTAAAATTAAGGATACAAAAGCAATTTCAAATTATTTAACTACTTTACTATTAGTGACTTTATGACAATAAATTTTAAAACACAGGTAAAATTATCAATATCCTAAAATTAATAAAAAAACTTTTAATAAAACTCACTCAAGAATGAACAGGATCTTAAACAATTCCTTTTTCAATAGGTCAGTAGGTCAACTCAGTAGTTGACAAATAAATGTATTACATGTGCAACCAGTAGGCCTAGATTGTGTTAACATCTTTACTGAGATACAGTTGACATGCCCTAAAATTCACCTAAAGTGCATAATTTGTTTGTTTTTTGTATATGCAGATTGTGCAAAACTCATCATCGTTTAAGTTCAGAATATTTTTTATTTATTTATTTTTTAAGTTTAGAATGTTTTTATCACCCCAAAAGGAAACCCACAGTACCTATTACCAGTCACTCCTCATTCTTTAGCCATATTTTCTGTCTCTACAAATTTGCCTTTTCCAGACATTTCATATAAATGCAAGCACACAATATGTGATCTTTATGTTTGATTTCTTTCACTTGGCATAACGTTTTCAAGATTGGTCCATTTTATAGTATGTATCAGTACTCCATTAATGAATTATCTACTTTTTATGTGCATAAATTTGCCTATTCTGAACAATTCATATAAATTTAGTCATACAATATATGGCCTGTTGTTCAAGTACAGAACTGTACTGGATTTTGAAATTTTTAACAACATATAACATTTAGTCATAAATAGAAAAACAACAACAGAGCAAAAATATTTCACAAACTAGGAATAGAAGGGAAGTCTCTTGAGTTGATAAAGGATGTGTAATAAAAAAATCTATAACATGCATGTGAAATTTAAGCACATTTCCTTTAAATTTTTGCTCTAGACAATGATGTCTCTATGATCACTTCTGTTCAACACTTCCTATGAGATCTTAGAGCAATAACATAAAGAAACAAAAGATATGAGAAGGAATGAAGAAGTACATCATTATTTATAATCAGAATTATTATTTCCATAGAAAATTGTAGAGAACTTAGAACAAATCATCAGATATGTTAATGGAGTAGCATGTTTACTAGATAAAAGAGCAGCAAAAGAAAACAAATAGTGTCCATAATGTTATTAGAAAATCATTGGAAATATATTCATATATTATTAGAAGCATAACATTTCTTAGAAAACCCAATTTAAAATAGATAGTATAATAAAAAAAATTTAGAAGGTACATAGGGATAAATACAAAGAAAACTAAGTAATTAGAAAAACACTGTTATTTTTTTAAAATTAAAAGATGCAATTTCTTGACTTCATCTTTAAATGGGAAATATTATCAATCAAAAGCCAAAGTTGTTTATACACTGAACTTATCAGACGATCTTCTAATTCTTTTTTTAACTTTTTAATTGAATTTATTAAGGTAACATTTGTTAATAAAATTTTATAGGTTTCAGGTGTACAATTCTATAATAAACCACTACAATAAATGCAGTATATTGTATTGTCTGTTTACCACCCTGAGTCAAGTCTCCTTCAGCCACCATTTGCCACATTATGCTGCCTACATGCTCCTCTACCACCCCCTCACCCTTTTTCCCTCTGGTAATCACTATGCTATTTTCTGTGTCTAGGACGTTTGGCTCTCTTTTGGCTGGAGGTGGGATTAATCCCTTTACCTAGCCCTGCAACCCTCCCCTCTGGCAGCTGTCAGTCTGTTCTCTGTCTATATGAGTCTGTTTCAATTTTGTTAATTTATTTTGTTCAGTAGATTCTGCATGAGTGAACTCATATAGTATGATACTTGCCTTTCCCTGACTGGCATATTTCATGTAGCATATGCTTTCCAGGTCCACCCATTTTATCACAAAGGGTAAGATTTCCTTCTTTTTATGGCTGAGTAGTATTCCGCTGTGTAAATATACCACAGCTTTTTACAAAATGTATATTTTATTGATTATGCTATTACAGTTGTCCCATTTTTTCTCCCCTTTATTTCCATTCACCCTGTATCCCCCCTCCCACCATCATTCCCCCACCTTAGTTCATGTTTGTGGGTCATCCACATAAGTTTTTTGGCTTCTCCATTTCCCATTTTTTAATTTACTCATCTAGTAGCACTTAGGCTGCTTCCAAATCTTGGTTACTGTAAATAATGCTGCAGTGAGCATGGAGTGCATATATTCTTTCAAATTAGTATTTTGCATTTCTTCAACTGTATTCCCAGAATTGGAATCACTGGGTGATAAGGCAGTTCCACTTTTAATTTTCGGGGTAACTCCATACTACTTTCCACAGTGGCTGCATCAGTCTGCATTCTCATCAACAGTGAACTAGGACCCCTTTTCTCCCCATCCTCACCAACACTTGTCTCTTCACTTATTGATGGTAGCCATTCTGACAGATGTGAGGTAATGTTGGGAACCGCTCTGTCTGGTTTCAGAAGTTGTAACTGCCCCCTGTGGCTAAGGCTGAGTGAGAGACCTCTGGACTGTGAGCCACTTTGAGGAAACAAAGCTTATCTCCCTGGCAAGAGCGCTGCCTTGCCATCTCTAGCCCCCAAAGCTTGGTTGGTTAGTCAGAGTCTATGGGTACGATCTCTCAGAGGAGGGGCAACCCCAGCAGACACGATCATGTGGGAGGCCATCAAGAAAGGACTCGGGGGTTGCAGCAAGTGAGAGCAAAGGACCCTCAACCCCACCCCCCGGGCTATTTTGACATAGCCTGATTCCCCTTTACATCTGGGAGAAGCTCTGGGAGTAGCGTTTCCTGGCTCTAATCCACTTAAGCCTGAATCTTGATGGGGAGGGGGTGCAGCCCTCTGCCAGCTAGAGCAGGTTCTGGGGTGATTGGGCATAAGAAAGATTTCATAAAGTCCTGTGAAGTCTGCTTTGCTAAGAGTGCTATCATACATATGATAAGGATCCGGGCAGGAGATGAGTATGTCTCCTAAAGTTTTGCAACCCCCTTACCTGACAGACACTGACTCATATTAAGCCCTCAGATTTCTTTGAAATGTTATCTATTGTTTGATCCTTGCCACCTGACATTGATTGATGAACTTTACCTGTATCCCTGTGTGTGACGAACCTAATAAAAAGCTATTGATGCAAGGACTCTGAGCCCTTCTCCCATGAGAGAAGCTAATCGCCTTTCCTCTGCAAGCAAATCATGTCTTGGTAGTATTATTTTCATCAGTGGCAGACTGGGTTTGGGGGGCCCTGCTGGTGGAGCCCCCACCCCACAAGGTAATATCTCATTGTGGTTTTAATTTGCATTTCTCTGATGACTGTGACACTGAGCATTTTTTCAAGTGTCTACTGGCCTCTTTGGAGAAGTGTCTATTCAGGTCCTTTGCCCAATTTTTAATTGGATTATTTTTTTGATGTTGAGTTGTGTATAAGTTCCTTATAAATTTTGGATATTAACTCCTTATTAGATGTATCATTGCTGAATATGTTCTCCCCTTCAGTGGACTGTATTTTCATTTTGTTGATGTTTCCTTTGCTGTGTAAAACCTTTCAGCTTGATGTAGTCCCTTGGTGTTTTTTTTTTTTTCCTTTTTCTTTTGTTTCCCTTGCCTGAGGAGATAGATCAGATAAATATTGCTATGAGGTTTCACTGCCTATGTCTTCTAGAATTTTTATGATTTTGAGTCTCACATTTAATCTTTAATCTACTTTGAGCTTATTCTTGTGTATAGTGTAAGAATGGGGTCTAATTTTAGTTTTTGCATGTATCTGTCCAATATTCTCAACACAATTTATTAAGTGCATTGTATATCTTTGCATTCTTTGTAAAATATTAACTGACTACAAAGGTGTGGGTTTATTTCTAAGCTCTTTATTCTGTTCCATTGATTTATGTGTGTTTTTATGCCAGTACCATGCTATTCGATAACTATGGTCTTGCAGTATAGTCTGACATCAGGTAGCATGATTCCTCCAACTTTGTTCTTTCTCAAGTTGCTCTGGCTATTTGGGGACTTTTATGGTTCCATATAAATTTTTGGAATATTTATTTTTGTTCTGTGAAATAGATAATCCATATCTTGATAGGAATTGTATTATATCTATAGATTGCTTTGATTAGTATGGACATTTTAATGATGTTAATTATTCCTATCTATGAACATAGTATGTGCTTTCACTTATTTGTATCTTCTTCAATTTCTTTCTTCAGTGTCATAATTTTCCAAATATAAGTATTCTTACATTCTTGGTTAAATTTATTCCTAGGTATTTTATTCTTTTTGAAACAATTGTGAATAAGATTGTTTTCTTGGTTTCCGTTTCTGATAGTTCATTATTGGTATACAAAAATGCAACTGACATCTGGATATTAAGTTGTATCTTGCTACTATACTGGATTCATTTATCAGTTCTAGTAGTTTCTTGGTGGAATCTTTAGGGTTCTCTACATACAGAATCAGAATCATGTCATCTGCAAATAATGATAGTTTTACTTCTTCCTTTCCATTTGGATGCCTTTTACTTTTTCTTCTTGTCTGACTACTGTGGCTAAAACTTTCAGTACTATGTTGGATAAGAGTGGTGAAAGCATTATGCTGAGTGAAACAAGCCAGGTGGTAAAAGACAAATACCATATGATCTCACCTTTAACAGGAACCTAAGCAACAAAACAAACAAGCAAGCAAAATATAACCAAAGACACTGAAATAGAAAACAGGATGACAGTAACCAAAGGGGAGAGGGGAGGGAATTTCAGGGGGAAAAGTGAAGGGATAACAGGAACAAGTATAAAAGGCACATGGACAAAAACTAAAGGGGATGGAAATGGGAGGGAGGTGGGGAGCACTGGGGGGGTGGACTGGGATGGGAGTAAAAGACAGAGAACTGTATTGAACAACAATTAAAATTAAATTAAATTAAAATAATAAAATAGAATGAAATAATAAAGTAAAATAAAATAAAATAAAAAGAGTGGTGAAAGTGAACATCCATGTCTTGTTCCTAATCTTAAGGGAAATACTTGCAGTGGGTTTGTTATATGTGGCCTTAATTATGTTGAGGTATGTGCCCTCTATTCTCACTTAGTGCTGAGAGGTTTTTTTTATCATAAACATGTGCAGGGTATTATCAAATGCTTTTCTGCATCTATTGATATGACCATGTAGTTTTTATCACTCATTTTGTTTGTGTGTCGTATCATGTTGATTGATTTGTGAACACTGTACCAAGTTTGCACCCCTGGAATAAATCCCACTTGGTCATTGTTTATAATCCTTTAAAAAATTTATTTTTCATCCTCACCCAAGTACACTTTTTTCACTGCTTTTAGAAAGAGAGAGGAAGGGAGAGAAACATTGATTGGTTGCCTTCTCATACAGGCCCCAATGGGGGGTTGAACCTGTGATCTGGGTATGTGCTCTCACTGGGAATCGAACCCGTGACATTTTGGTCTGTGGGATGACACTCCAACTAACTGATCCACATAGGTCAGGGCAATGGTGTATGATCTAATGTATTGATGGATCTGATTTGCTAATATGTTGTTCAGTATTTTAGCATCTATGTTAATTGGGGATATTGGCCTATAATTTTCTTTCTTTGTAGTGTCTTTATCTGGTTTTGGAATTAGGACCATTTTGGCCTCATAAATGAGTTTAGGGGTCTTCTTTCTTTTTGAAGTTTTTGGGATAGTTTGAGAAAGATAGGTGTTAGTTCTTCTTTAAATGTTCAGTAAAATTCACATGTGAAACAATCCAGGCTAGGACTTCTGTTCCTTGGGAAGTTTTTGCTCTCTCAGCATCAGTTTTACTACTTGTAGTCTTTGTCCAGATTCTGATTCTCCCTGATTCAGTTTAGGAACATTGTATGTTTCTAGGAATTTATCTGTTTCATCCAGATTGTCCAATTGGTTGGCATATAGTTGTTCATAATATTTTCTTACAATCCTCTTCATTTCTTTGGTGTCAGTTTTTACCTCTCTTCTTTCATTTCTGATTATATTATTTGGGTTCTCTCTCTTTTTCTTGATGAGTTTGGATAATGGTTTGTCAATCTTGTTTATCTTTTCAAAAACCACCTTTTGGTTTCATTGATGTTTGTATTGTTTGTTTAGACTCAATGTTATTTATTTCTGCTCTGATCTTCATTATTGTCTTTTTTTCTACTCACTTTGGGCTTTGTTCATTGTTGTTTTTCTAGCTCCTTTAAGTGTAAAGTTAGATTGTTATTTGACTTTTTTTTTTTGTTTCTTGAGGTATACCAGTAATATGAATTTCCCTCTTGGGACAGCTTCCACTGTGTCCCATAGATTTGGAGTTGCTATGTGCTCATTTTCATTTGTTTCAGGTATCTTCTGATTTCCTCCTTGACCTCATTTTAAGCCACTCATTGTTGAGTAATAAGTTATTTAGCCTTAACATCTTTGTGTGTTTTTCAATTTTTTTCTTGTGATGATTTCTAATCTCATACCATTATAGTCAGAAAAGATGCTTGATATGGTTTCAACCTTCTTAAATATATTGACACCTGTTTATGTCCTAATATGTAGTCTATTCTGGAAAATGTTACAAGTAAACTTGAATAGAATGCATATTCTGATTCTTTGGGGTGAAATGCTCTGAAGATGTCAATTTAACCCATCTGACCTAGTCTGTTCTTTAAGGCCAATGATTCTTTGTTGCTTTTCTATCTGGAAGATTTTTCTATTGATATAAATAGGGTATTAAAATCCCCTACTAGGACTGTATTACTGTCAATCTCTCCCTTTATGTCCATCAAAATTTGCTTTACCTATTTAGTTGCTCCTATGTTAAATGAATAAATGCTTACAAGGGTTATATCTTCTTTTTGGGTTGTTCCCCTTATCATTATATAGTGTCCTTCTTTGTGTCTTACTATAGTGTTTGCTTTAAAATCTATTTTGCCAGGTATAAGTATTGGTACTCCAGATTTTTTTTCATTTCTTTTTGCATAAAATATCCTTTTTGTCTCTTTACTTTTGGTCTGTGTGTATCTTTCTTTCTGAGGTGGGTCTCTTCTAGACAGCACATATATGAGTCTTGTTTTCTTACCCATTCATCTTCACAGTGTCTTTTGATTGGAATATTTAAGCCATTTATATTCAAAGTAACTACTGAAAAGTAGAAATACATTACCATTTTTTATAATCTGTGTTTCTCTGTCATCTCCTTCTTTGCCTCTCCTCCTTCTTCGTCTTTCTCCTTTTCCTCTTCCTCCTTCTCTTATTTTTTATTCTTATTCATATTCAAGAAGTCATTTAAAATTTCTTATAATACTGGTTTGGTTGTAACAAACTCCTTTAGCTTTTTCTTATCTGGGAAACTCTTTATTTCTTCTTTAATTTAAATGATAGCCCTGCTGGATAGAATAGTCTTAGCCGTATGTCCTGCTTTTCATCACTTTGAGTATTTCATGCCAATTCCTTCTGGCCTGAAATTTTTCTGCTGATAAATCAGCTGACAGTCTTATGGGAGCTTTCTTGTAGGTAACTGTGTTTCTACTGTAGTTTTAAAAATTCTGTCTTTAACTTTTGCCGTTCCAATTATCATGTGACTTGGTGTGGGCCTCTTTGGATTCATCTTAAGGGGGGCTTTCTGCACTTCCTAGAGTCGTGTGTCTTTTTCCTTCAACAGGTTAGAGAAGTTTTCAGCCATTATTTCTTCAAATAGGTTCCCAGTCTCTTGCTCTCTCTCCTCCTACTGGTACCCCTATGATGCAGACATTGTTGTGCTTCATGTTGTCCCAGAGGTCTCTTAAACTCTCCTGATTCTTAAAAATCTTTTTTCCTTTTTGCTTCTCTGCTTGGGTGTTTTCTTCTACTTCATCTTCCAAATCACTGATTCAGTACTCTGCTTCATTTGGCCTACTGTTTATTCCATCCAGTGCATTCTTCATTACTGGTTGGTCCTTTTTTATGGTTTATATATCTGTTTTCATGTTGTTGAGCATCCCTATAACCACTGCTTTGAACTCTATATCTGATAAATTGCTTACCTCCATTCATTTATCTCTTTTTCTGGAGTTTTCTTCTGTTCTTTCATTTGGGACATTTCTTTGTCTCCCATTTGGCTGTCTCTTTGTGTTTATTTCTATGTATTAGACAGATCTGCCATGACTCCCAGTTTTCATGGGGTGGCCTTATGTAGCAGGTTTACTGTGGGGCCCAGTGGTGCAGTCTCCTTGATCATCTGAGCTGCATGTTGCAGGAATGTCCTTGTATGGGTTATGTGGACCCCCCCCCCTTGTAATTGAGTCTTGATTGCTATCTGCTTATACATGTGTTGGGCCAGCCCTCAGGCTGCCTGACTCTGAGACTATACCATAACCACAGCATGTGAGCTGCTGTAAAGGTGCTGACCACTAGAAGTGGAATTCACCTCAGCAGGCCTGGTACCTGCTATGATCTTGCTTTGGATAAGCCACTTGTGAAGCTTATTGGATCCTGCTCTGTTGTTGTCTGAAACTGGGCACTGAGTGTACTGGTTGTAGGATTCTTTGGAGGGATACTGGTGGAGACTAATGTCAGATGCTGTCTATGCCTGGCGTTGGGCAATCTATTTTGAGCTACAAAAGATCCATCGACTTGTGGCCACCTCTACTGGGCCTGGATGCACAAGGGACAGACCAAGCTGTACACTATGCCTGGCTTTTACCAGCACTGGGCCTTAGGGAAGGTCAGCAAGAACCCAAGGGCACCCTATGATTCACCTGCCTCCAACTTCCAGCTGCCCATTAATTAGACTTGGTCACTGGAAGAGCCTCTGGCTATACTAAAGTTGCATAAGGTAGGTTCTCAGTGAGTCACCAGCTAGAGGCGAGTGGTGTTCACAATATTGATTCGGGTTCAAACTTGGTGCCACTGCTGGGTCTGAGGTCACGGAGCAAATGTCCTCAGGTATACCTAGTCTAGCTGCCACCAGCTGGGTGCTTGCAAATGTTTATGTTTGAGTGCAGTCTCGGGGAATCATGAAGATGAAGCCAGCGGAGTTTATCAGGCCCAAATAGACCAGAATTTGGCCACGTGAAGGACTCTACTCCAATCAGGTATGCAAGGAAAATATTACCCCTGTCCTAGAGCCACACAACTCAGTCCATCCCAGATTCTACTGGGAGGAGACAGTGTTCAGCAGGTTGGGAACTCAGGAAGTCAGGAAGATGGGGTTAGTGGATCTCCGTGAGGGGAAGGTGCCTGTCAGGCTTTGGGGAATGTGGAGCGTGTGGCCCCAGCCTCAGAGCCACACCACTCAGTCTGTCCCAGATTTTGCCCAGACATTGGCAGAGCAAAGGCAATAGATATCTGGCTGGTGGAGCCACCAGAGCCTAGAGGGTGGGTCAGCCAGAAGCCCAGAGGATCATTCTAGCTGATCTCCTTTGAAGGGGAATAACCAGTCAGGTTCATGGGAAAGTGGGGGAATGGACCCTGTCCCAAAGCCATACAACTCAGTCACTGACACCCCCTGATTCTGTCCAAACCTCTATACCCCAGCCAATACAGCTGACTCTTCCAAAGCTTGTAAGTTCCACAGAGTGGGGTGAGAGGGAGTCCAGAATGTGGGGCTACTGTATTCCCCGGGCTGATGTCTTAGGAGCAGAGTGCTCTACCCAAGAAAGATGGTGTCTGAGGTCTGGGAGGATGACTCATCACAGGGATACTGGAAGCTGTTTCTTCAGCGCTCTCCCCAGAGCCACAAACCCCAGACTTTCCTCATGCAACTGTATCTGCTCCACCCTTCCTCCCTCCTCCAGAGCCCAGGGTAAGTGGCTATGAATGAGATTTTGTTTGTTGTCCCTTTGCAGGGAGCCTGCGTTTCTAGTGGACACCCATCTCTCCCTGATTGTGGTAACCTAGCCACTGTTGATGCTGTGGAATACTGATGGCTCCAGGGCTACAGGGAGTTTGGGTATAGTAACTTAGCTACTGATAATGTCTAAGGCTACGGGGCAGAGTTTGGGTATAGTAACTTAGCTGCTGATAATGTCTAAGGCTACGGGGCAGAGTTTGGGTACAGTAGCCATAGTAATCATAAAAAGAAATTATATAACCATATATATATGGAAATAAAAGTAATTAATCAAAGTAAGTTGTATAACTGACTTATGTAACCAAATTGTATAAAAGTGTGTGATTAATAAAGCCAGACGGCTTCACTTGCCCATTCACCCTCCTCCGAGAGTGGTGTCTTATTGGCGGCTCTTCACCTGATGGGCATAAATCCTGCTGACTTTCACAGCCAGATGTTATGTGGGCACCTCTTCCCAATTCTGGTGCACTGGGCTGGAGAGCCTGGCTTGGTGCAGAGACCCCATGCTTCTCAGGAGGTACAACCCTGCAGCTGAGATAATCCCTCCAGAACTTCATCTGCTGCCCATGGCCATGGGGGTGTGGCCAGCCCTTTTCTTGTTTCCACCCTTCCTATCAGTCTCAACGTGGCTTCTTCTGTAAAATGGTCTCCAAATTCTTATACAACAGAAAAAGGCCAAAAATAACCAACTAATCTTTTAGAAGGGTGACACCACTAACGTTCAAAAAAGTGTCAGACACTGTATTATAAAGGTAGGTGATCAAACAGGTAAGTGAGATAAGTAATTGCATTGATGGAATAGACAATGGGACTAGAAATAGACCCAGGTATAAGAAATAGAGGTAATCACAGAAATGACATTATTATTCAGTGGATAAAGGATCGACTATTAAAACAACAGCATCAGGTAAACTTTCTATCTGAAGAAAAAATTAGAACCTACCTAAGATTCACTCTCGAAAAATAAACTCAGATACCAAACTAAATGTATTGCACTACTCAATTACAAGGCGCCCTACAAGGCGCCCTACAGTAAACAAGAGAGTGTGGTCTTGACAAAAGAATAGACAAACAAATCAATGGAACGCAATGGAAAGACCAGAAAAGACTGCCATAAATACAGTTAACTGGATTTTGACAAATGAGCAAAGGAAGTATAATGGAGCGAAGACAGTCTCTTCAACAAATGGTGTTTGAAAAACTGGACACTCACGAGCAAAAAAAAAAAAAAAAAAACAGTCACAGGCTTTATATTCTTCACAAAAATTAACTCAAAATAGATCACAGACCTAAATGTAAAATGCAAAACTATAAAACCCCTAGATAATAATCTATAAGAAAACCTAGACGACCTTGGATATAGCGGTGCCTTTTTATATGATGCCAAAGACATAATCCATGCATGAAATAGTTGATGACCTGGACTTATTTAAAATGAGAACTTCTGCTCTTTGAAATACAAAATCAAGAGAATGAGAAAATAAGCCATAGACTATAAAAAAAATTGCAAAAGACACATCTAATTTAAAAAAAACCTATTATTTAAATACACAACTCTTAAAACTTAACAATAAGAAAACAACCTGATTAAAAATTGGCCGAAGACCTTAAAAGACACCTCACAGAAGATATACAAATGGCAAAATAAGCATAAGAAAAGATACTACACATCTTGTCATCCAGGAAATGCAAATTAAAACAATAATGAGATTCCACTACATATCTGTTAGAGGGTCAAAATCTAGTAATAACACAAAACAGTGGTGAGGATGTAAAGCAACAGAACCCCTCGTACATTGCTGGGATGCAAAATGGTAGAGCCAGTATGGAAGACAGTTTGGCAGTTTCTTACAACACTAAGTACATTCTTACCATGTAATCCAGCACTTGTGTTCTTCGATATTTACCCAAAGAAGTTAATAACTTATGTCTGCGTAAAAACCAGCAACCAGGTGGCTCCATTGGTTAGAGCATCGTCCCGTATACCAAAAGGTTGCAAATTCAATTCCTGGTTAGGGCACATACCTACATTGCAGGTTCAGACCCCAGCTGGGATGTGTACAGGAAGCAACTGTTTGATGTTTCTCTCTCACATTGATGTCTCTCTCTCTCCCTCTCTCTCTCTCCCTTCCTCCTTCCTCCCTCCTTCCCTGCTTTCTCTCTCTCTCTTAAATCAAAAAACATATCCTCCAGTGAGGATTAAAAAATACATATTTTAAACCTGCACAAGATATTTATAGCAGCTTTGTTAATAATTGCCAAAACTTGAAAGTAACAAAGATGTCCTCCAGTAGGTGAATGGATAAAGTATGGTGCATTCAGACAATGAAATATTTATTCAGCATCAAAAAGAAACAAGCTATCAAGATAAGAGAAGACATGGAGGAACCATAAATGCATATTACTAAGTGGAAGAAGCCAATTTGAGAAGGCTACATACTGTATGATTCCAACTATATGACATGATGGAAAAGGCAAAACTATTCAGACAATGAAAAGATCAGTGGTTCCCAGGGATTGGGGCCCAAGAAGAGATGAATAAACAGAGCACAAAAAACTTTTAGGGCACTGAAAATATTCCTCATGTATTATAATGATGGATATATGTCATTATAAATTTGTCCAAACCCAAAGGAAATTCACCACCAAGAGTAAATCCTGAGGTAAACTAGGGACTTTGGGTGAATATGTGTCAATGTAGGTTTATCCTTGGTAAAAATGTACCCCTCTGATAAATAATGTTGATAACTTAGGTGGCTATGCATTGTGGAGGCAATGAGTATATGAGAAATCTCTTTACCTTCCTCTTGATTTTCTTGTAAACCTAAAACTTCTCTTGGAATCGAATCAACAAAACAAATAAGCAAGCAAATATAACCAGAGACATTGACATAAAGAACAAACTGACAGTAACCAGAGGGGAGGAGGGAGGGGGGATAACAGGGAAAGAAGGGGAAGGGTTGTCGGGGAACATGTAAAAAGGACCCGTGGGCAAAGCCAAAGGGAGTGTAGGACTGAGGGTGGGTGTGGGGTGGGGGAAAGCGGTGGTGGGAAAATGGAGACAACTGTGCTTGAACAACAATAAAAAAATAATGTAATCATGAAAAAAAGTCTTAAAAATCCCCACCAAATGTGAAAAGCAGATCTATTCAACTTTTTGAGGAATGCTTTGGAGAACACTTTTATATCATCAGGCTGGGAAGTATATTGAAGTATTATACTACATTTCATTTTTGAATCTCTGCAAGAAAAAAATTACCATAAAGAAAATAAAAATTCAAGGCACAGACTAGAAGAATGTTTTTGAAACATATCTTAATAAAAATCACTATTCCAAATTTATAAAGAATTGCAAATGAGTAGGAAATTGTTATAGAAAGCAAAGTATATAAATAGGTAGTTCACAGAAAGTAATTAAATGGCAACAACTATATTAAAATGTACAATCTCACTGTTGGGTATATACAAATGAAAACAACAATGGCATACTACTTCATATCTACCATAATAGAAAAAATAGCCCTGGCTGGTGTAGCTCAGTGGATTGAGTGTCTGCCTGCAAACCAAAGGGTAGCTAGTTCAATTCCCCATCAGGGCACATGCCTGGATTGCTGACCAGGTCCCCAGTAGAGGGCGCGAGAGAGGCAACCACATACTGATGTTTCTCTCCCTGTTTCTCCTTCCCGTCCCCTCTGTTTAAAAATAAATAAATAAAACCTTAAAAAATATCATTTGGTATACAGTATGCATTGGTGAGGATGCATGTAAACAAACAGGAACTCTTACACATTTCATGTGGGAACAATTTGGGCCTATGTAGTAAACTTGCACATGTTCACACTCTGAGATGCAGCAGCCCCATATCTGTGCATGTGCTCAAGGGAAAGCCTCATGCACACATACACACTCACATAGGATAATACAAAAATTCATTACATAATATGCCTCAAAATAAACAATGGTGAGTTCTATAAAGTAGAAATAATATAAGTGCTTGCTGATAACAGTGCAATTAAACAATAAATTATCAACAAAATTTAAAAATGAAAAAGCGCTCCATCCTGTAAATTAGAATGAAAGAAAGAATTCAAACTAAAATTTAAAAGTTTCTAAAAAACATAATGAAAACAACTGGCTGCCTTTAACTGGCAGTTGTCACAAAAATAAATAAATAAATAAATAAATAAATAGTCCTAAGTACATTTGACAATAAAAATTACGGTATAAAGAAACTTAATTCTCACTTAAAAGGCCAAAAATGGAAAAATAAGCAAAGAAAGAACAAAGCAAGACATAAGGATAGAGCAAACTGTAAATTAAGTGGAAAAGAGAAAAGCAATAAACCTAGTTAAGAAATCAAAAGCCAACTTGTTTCTTTTGATGAATACATAATTTGATAAAAAGGTGGAAGGGGAAAAGATATATAAGTTAAGAAATACACAAGAAATGGCAAATAATAAATAACCACTGAAACAGGAAAAAAATAAGAGGCTACTTTATAGGTCTCATCTCTATGCAAATAAATTTGAAAACAGATAAAATGTAATAATTATTTGGAAAAGACATTTATCAAAATTGGCTCTATTAGCGATAGAAAGTCTAATCTGCCCAATTTTTCAAAAAGAAATAGAGAAAGTAATTAATATACTATTCCACCAAGAAAATTATAGCCCCATATAGTTCCACAGGGAATTCTAATAAATAAATCCCCAAAGTGAGACCATCCTGATGTTTCATATATTTTTCCAGAACATGAAAAAATTTAAAAAATTTCTAATTATTTTTATGAAGGAAGGGTAACACTGAAAGTTGTTATCAACGGAATGCTTTCATACACAACAAATCCATATGTTGAAACCCAACTCCAAAAAGTCACCGTATAAGAATGGGGAGCCTTTGGACAGTAGTTGGGATTAGAGGAGACCATGAGAGTGACCCCTCATTAATAAAATTAGTGCCCTTTTAAGAGCCATGAGAGAGCTTGCTTGCTCCCTCTGCTCGCCACCATGTGAGCATACAGTGAGCAGTCTGCAACAGGGAAGAGGGCCTTCACCAGAACCTCGCCATGGTGGCACCCTGATCTCCGACTCAGCCTCTGAAACTGTGAGCGATAAATTTCTGTTGTTGCTCAGCCATGAACTTTATGGTGTTTTGTTATAGCGGTGGGAATGAAGAAAAAAATTAACCTAATAAATAAATATATATGTATGTACCAATGCCACTATATGTATCAATACAAAAATACTAAACAAATAAGAGTAAAACAATGCAATGCCACATTAAAAAGGACTCCAGGACCAAAGGTCACTTGTATTTGGCTGAATATTAATTAGTTCATTAAGATAACATACCACATTAATAAATCTAAGGATAAAAACTGTATGATTTAAAGAAGTTTGACAAAATTTCACATCCTCACCCTGGCTGGTGTAGCTCAGTGAATCGAGTGAGGGCCTGTGAACCAAAGCGCTGCTAGTTTGATTCCCAGTCCAGGCACATGCCAGGGTTACAGGCCAGGTGCCCAGTTAGGGGGTGCATGAGAGGCAACCATACATTGCTGTTTCACGCCCCCTCTTTCTCCCTCCCTTCCCCTCTCTCTAAAAATAAATTTAAAAAATATTTTTTAAAAAAATGTAACACTCTCCCTAGTAGAAACTCAAGAAGATAGAAATTGATGCAGTTTTCTTAACATGGTAAATCTCTCTCTCCTAACACCAGTATCTCAATGGAGAAATACTTGAGGCATTTCTAGTAAAATCAGGAACAAGGCAAAGATACTCACTATTTCCACTACTTATTCAACAATATGTTGTATTCAGTGAACTTACACAAAGTAAATCAAGTGTGACTTTAAAAATTGGAAAAGAAAAACTCAAAACCATATTTGCTGATGATGTGATAGTATGCCTGAAAAATTAGGTGATAAAAGGATAAAATTAACTTAATCAATTAAAATTCAGATTCAGTAAAAAGTAATATACAAAAATCAACCATTTTCATATACACTAATAATAACCTGTTGGAGGTTATACCACTATAGAAAACATCATTTACCACAGAAGATAAAATACTTAGGAAGTATCATAGAACAAAATGTACAAAACCAACTTTAAAATTCCCAAAAGTCACAAAAATAGACCTGAAAAAATGTCACTCATTGTTCTCAACAGATGACTGAACTAAGTTACTATATAAAATTAACACAATTTAAATACTGTTGGGAACCACTCTGTCTGGTTTCAGGAGTTGTAACCTCCCCCTGTGGCTAAGGCTGAGTGAGCCACCTCTGGACTGTGAGCCACTGAGGAAACAAAGCTTATCACCCTGGCAAGAG
>PVKM010023888.1:0-20877 GCA_004027735.1 Carollia perspicillata
AAACAGGGAAGGGAGGGTAGAAATGGGAGGGAGGTGGGGAGGGCTCATGGGTTGGGCTAGGATGGGGGAAAAGGCAGAGAACTGTGCTTGAACAACAATAAAAAAATTATAAATAAAAAAAGAAATAGAAAACAAAATAAATAAAGAAAAAAAGAGCTGCTGTAATAAAGCCTAAAGGCTTGCCCTATCAAGATTTACAAGGGCTACACAGCTTAGAATCCTATTAAGTCCTATTGTGTCTTATCAAGTTAGAGGAGCTTGGAAAACAGATTGGGCTCTCCACAGATTTGCACTAAATAACACACAGTTGAATGCATAAAAGTTTAAGTGGACAGTAATTGAATTACTTATTAAAATAAAAATCCAACACTCTTCAGAGGAAGATAACAGAATCCAGAAGATCTACAAAACAATATCTACAACATTCAATCACAATCCACAATATACAACCAAAAATCTCAAGACATGAAAAAAGGAAACCCAGGAAAATATAATTCATACTCTAAAGAAAATGTTAGATTTAGCAAAGTCTTTAAAGTGGCTATTATAAATATATTCAAAGCATTAAAGGAAAATATATTCAAAGACCAGCAGCAGGAATTTGCACAACCAGGGGTTCCTTTTTCCAAGCTCCCTCAGTCTTCTGTGTGAGAAAGGGAGTAGTGGTGAGTCAGAGGCCCACCTTGGAGGATGGAGCCCAACTTGAAGGCTATTCTATTAACCCAGAGGAGGCTGCCCAGTGCCTCAGTTGTTTAGGCTCCATTTGAATTAGAGTGTTCACCCTTGGTGGGTATTCCCAAAGTGGGGGACTGACAAATTACAGCAGATAAGAAAAAAAAAAAAAGCAGATGAAAGAATGAATGAATGCCTCAACATTGGGAACCAGGAGAGTAAAGAACTGTCCCAAAGTAGAGGTGAAGGGATCCCCTGTCACGGGAGAGCCCATCAGTGGCTGATCAGATTACTGCAGAGGCAATGTCTACACTGGATGGGGATTCTTCCAAAGCATTTATGTAGGTCTGGAATGCTCAGAGTCTCCACAGCCAAGATTGCCAACCCAGGGCTGGGAAGAGCCAGAGAAAGCCCAGAAAAATGAGAGATGATGGAGAGTCTCTGCACTGTATCCATCCTTTACAGGGCCAAGTCAGACTCACCTGGTTCAACTGCTACCTGTGCAATCATGAGGCAAGTGCTTTAACCTCTTGGAGCTTCATTCCCCTCATCTGTAAAACCTTTAGGACATAGGTTTTAAAATTCTCAGCACCTATGAGATAGGACCTTACAGACTTGTCTTATTGGTCATGAGAATTTAATTTTATAGCATTTTAGCCCCTTGATCTAGAATATAGTAATTTTCAACTGAAAATTACTTCCTGATTAAATCATATATTAAGTGATAAGTTTATTAAGCAAAAGACCTGACATAGAGTCAGCGATCAGGAAATGATAACTAGTATCACTCACTACTTTATTCAAACAGTTTTCAACCACTAAGACTGAAGATTAAGAGGGTGCTGTTGAAACTACTGAGAATAAAAATCACAAAACTTCGCCTTGACTAAACCTGTGGTTGAAAGAATTTGATGAGGTGCCCCAGGGACGTGCAGAATCTCAGTGGTATGTATAGGAATTCTGATTTCACAGACAGGCAACTCACAAGGAATTTCAAGCAGTCAAGAAAAAAAGAAGCATTTACTACCTTTCTTTAAGTGCACAGGATGTCAGATCAGGAATGCATCTCTCTAACTTATGAGGAATTTACTCGGTAACTTAAAGGAGCACACCTGTGTCAGATGAATTCCAACCCTTCACCACTGTTGTCACTGACTTAAATATATGTCTCTCCCAAGAGACTGTCATCTCCTTGAAGACAAGAACTACATGTAATCTGATCCTGCACCACCAGTGCCCACTATTGAGTGGAGCAGTGACCCTAACCCAGAATCGAATGTGCCTAAAGGAAAACTTGGGGGATTTTTGGTTCCAGGGTGTGGTCCCTATGTCAGTGAGGTATGCAATATTTTCAAGGACATATCCAATGTCTCTAAGTAGATGTCAACTTTGCACATTTTAATTTGACAGTCCAATAGCCAAGAGGCCCATTTTTCTTTGGATCCTTGCCTGGAGTCACAGTACACTGCCACCAGGTGGCAGCAATTCCTCAGTCACGTCTGCCAGGTTCATCAGGTAGAATTTTAAACCCGGGTCTTGTTTTCCTGATTTGTTGTTCTGCGGGATGGGGAGGTCGGGGAAATGTGTTGTTCTGAGGTACTACTCTCACTGTTGGGGCATCATTTACCCTACCCACAGGATTTGGACATCTTAGCTACAGGCTACGGTGCCCATAGAGAAGGCGAACTTGGGGAATGTGTGCATTCCCTGGGAAAGCAGACCCCACAATTTGGATCCCTGACAGGCTTTTCTATTCTTGCTCTGAAAACACACACTTGAAACACAATGATGAGTGAGAGTGGCAGGAATCTAGGGCAGGGAAAATGTGATTTCCTGCAAGAGCCCCTCTATTCCCCAAAGACTGAAAAGACAGAAAATAAAAATTTGAGGGAAAAAATATTGAGTGGAAGCACTTCATACTTCAGAGAGAACACAGGGCTGACAGTGAAGACAAATAGATGTTTAGAAACTTTTAACAGACCACAGAATGCAAATGTCCAGGGGACAAAGAAGGCCGGCTGCTGTGTCGCTTCAAGTTCTTGACGAGAAACTTAATTTACTAGATCCACAATAAAGGCACTTGGTTCCAAGTTCAAAGCCTTACCCTTGAGCTGCTGGGCTATGACTCATCCTGCCCAACACCAGTGTCATGGAGGCAAAATGAGGAGCATTGCCAGTGTTCCTGGAGTCCTACTGTGTGCCAGGCCCAGGGCTGGACTCCAAAAATAAGGTCTAGGAGGGCTTTTGCTTTCATGTGTACACTTGCTTCACAGCTACCCCGTGTGGTAGACACTCTTACCCCAATGGTCAGGTGAGAGCCCCAAGACCCAGAGAGATAAAGGAACAAGGTGAAGGCTACCCAGCTGGTCAATGGCAGTAGAGTGACTCAAATTTCCTTCCCTCAATACCAGATTCCACTGCACCGAAAAACCCTTCTCTCTGGGTTGCCAAGTGACAACTGTAGTATATGCTACCTCACTGTAAAGTCACAAAGACTGCCAGAAATTGTTGCTCATTCATTAAAAAAAAAAAAAATTTCTGAGCTCTTACTGTTGGCAGGCACAGTTCCAGGGGCTGGAGACCTAACAGCGAATGTAACAGGTCAACTCTCTGACCTCATGAAGCTTATGTTCTAGCCAGTAAAGGTGCTGATACAAAAGTGTCTGAGATGTTGGCAAGTGTCTCCAAGAAAACCAAAATGGGTGAGGTGGACAGGATGTGCGGGTGGGACTAAGGGGGTGTGACATTAAACACACTGCTCAAGGAAGCCCTTACTGCACACAACCCTTTACAACTTAACACAACTTTGATGACCATCTCTCTTGACCTCACAGTTACATTGTGAGGAAGGTAGTCTCCTCACTCCCAAGACCCCCGCAGTGGCACATTCTTTGCATGCTTTTTGGAGTTCTCTGGCCTCACTGGCTGGGGAGACAGAAGGAAAGGGTCACTAGGAATTCACCCACCCTCTGGCCCAACATTTAATCAGCCTTCATGTGGAATCCCTGCCACACAAACCCAGAGAGACCAGGAGGGACCCTCAAAGTGAATCTTCCCTTGTTGAAGCCCCCAGGAGCTTCCTTTGTTGAAGCCACCAGTCAGACACCCAGTGTCCCTTTAGAAATGTAAATGACCAGCAAATATGTGTGTCTGAGCCTCTGATAAGTTGTAGGGAAGGGGAGCTGGGCCGAGACTGGAATGAAGATCCTGGATCAGGGAGGGACCACAGAGCTGCATTGAGCTCCTTTTCACTCTGATTGGGATTTGGGGAGAAGGTCTTATGGGGCAAGAAGGCACCCTGGGGGCTGTCTTCTTTCTGTGGATCGTTGCCTCTCCTCCCCCTGCTGACTGGCAACGGCACCAGCCCTCCTACCCCAGACCCCAGACTTCACAAAACCCAATCACCTTTGTAGAGAAGTAAAGCTCTGATGCTAACCTGCACAGATATTACTGTGGCCCTTGGACAGGGCTGGTTCTTTGGGCTGCAGGAGACACCAGGCCAGTTGGAGGTCTGTCTCATGCCTGCAACATCAGCTATCTACCCTCAGAAGTCCAAAAGGAAGGATGAGAAACTGATCTCACCCAGCTATGGGCTTCTAGGGAAGAAGGAGGCCTTACTCATTCTACATACTGTGTGCTCATCCCACCACCTGAGACTACCTCCCTACCCTCAGAGACTGGATGGAACAGCCCAGGGGACAAACAGGGCTCAGAGGCAGGAGATCTGAATGTGTCCTGGAGGCACCCTCTGACCAGCTCTCTGACCTCCCAGGGGCTCATCTTCCCCAGATATCTCCTTCCCATCTCTCCACCCAGAGTGGCTCCAGAATCAACCCTTTAGTCTCTCCTAGTTGTGGGAGCCTCAACACTGCAACTTCCAGATCATACCCAACCAAGACATTAGGGTTTTCACACTCCCAGACCATCCAAACCACAGGCCTAGTGACACTTTCTGGGAACTTTCCTCCCTGGTGCTATCTGAAGTGCAAATGGGAAACTAAGTCAAGATGATCACTCAGAAAATTAAAAAAAACAAAAAACAAACAAAAAAAAACTGGACCTGGTAAAAGAACAATACCAAGATACACAAAACCAAGCCTTTTACTGACCTCCTGATAAAGTATTTCCAGCCCACAGCTCTCCTGGCCGACTTTCCCTAACTTTGAGAACTCTGCCTCAGTTGTCTCAGGGGGACCACGGGGCTACCTGAAGTCCTCACACTATCCCAGGATGTTTTTTCAGCCCTGGATGCATCACAAACAGTATGAGCTACAAGGTCATGTTTCGATGTGTTTTTTTTCCTAATGCACATTAAAATAAATATATAATTTTAAGCTGGAAAAAAAAAGTTCCTCCACCACCTGGGTCATCAGACTTGACTTTCATAGCCACCTGATGGGGCAAGCAAATACAACATGTGACCTTCATTCTACAGAAGTGGAGACTTGGCCCCAGAGAGGTGAGGTGCCTTGCTTGAGGCCACACCACCAGTAATGGGAGAGCAGGAATTGAAACCTGTACCCTCCTGCTTCTCACGGTCTAGGGTATGCACAAATGGGAAGTATTGGAATTGGGAGGTGTGGATCTGGGTTTTTTTTTTTTTTTGGCCTTAAGACCTCACCTCCCTTTATTTAGGAATTCTCCCACCCAGAATTCAGCAACCTTAAGTTATAATAGGGTTACTAAATGACTGTGTCACCACAAGCAAGTGGATCAGCCTCTCTGACCTGGATCTTTCTGTCACCTAGACATTCTAGGTGGGGTACTGATATTCTACTGACCTGTTCACGGGCTGCCTTCCCTCAGCACACTGAGACAAACCTTGCCTGACACACCAGCTTCCAGAGTTGGAGGAGCCATCAAGAGCTCCTCTCAGACTCGGTGTGACTGAATACCCCACCACCAGCCTTTCAGCCCCCCAAGCAGATGGAGAGCACGCTCAGGGCTCCTTGCACCTTCCTTTCCAGCCATGTTGGACACTTCCTGAGACACACCACAGCTTCCATAAAACATCAGCTACATGGAGTTTTGTTTTGCTTTCCCTCTGGGGTCACTATCCTTATCTCTGCCCCAGACAATCAGTTATTACTGCTGCTTTTGGAGACACACATACACACAAACACAAATACACATTTTCTAGCCATCACTGATACAGAATCAAAAATTAGTACAGCTCACAGATATAGGGAGTTGGGAGGTTTTTAGACATTTTGCTAAAGCAATAGAACCTTTCTTCAAAAATCAAAATAGCTCTGCTTCTTATATTCATTCAGCAATCATTTACTGAGCACTTACTGTTTAGGCACTAAGCTAGCAAGGGACTGAGGACACAGTGGTGAGCAAAGCAGATACAGACTCTGCTTCTAAGGGGCCTTCTCAACGAGGCCTCTCTGGCCGTCCTGTTGGAAATTGCAGTCCTTTCCCCCAGAACTCTCTCTTCACTGCCATACTTTGTCTCCATGGTCCCAGTTACCATCTAATGGACTGCATGCTTTACTGTTTAATTTTGTTTACTTCCTTCCCCAACTAGGATATAAACTCCATGGGGCAGAGACCACTGTTTTGTCCACTGTCTATTGCTATTATGTCCAATACCTAGACTAATCTTTAATACAGAGTAGATACTCAGGAAATATCTGTAGAATAAATAAATGGACATTAAACAAATAAGCCATACATGTAATATGTATATATGCAAAATTATATAAATGTTGCATTGGAAACATAAGTACTTTAGACAATAAGTACAGTATACTGGGGGTCCATGGCTGGCAATTTAGAAAGATTTGCCTGACAAAGGGATGTTTAAACTGAGTCCTAAAATATAAATGGATGTTAGACAAGGTGGAAAGGAAAAGTCTAAGAAAGGAGTGTTTCCACCAGAGAAACAGTGTGTGCAAAGGTCCTGAGGCAGAAAGGAGGTCAATATCTGGAATGAACTGGAAGATAGAGACAGTTACAGGAGATATAACAAGAAGGCAGCTCATGAGGGACCTTGAAGGCCCCCCATTTGGATCTTATTCCAAAAACCACAGGGAATCCCAGAAGACATTTAAGCAAAGAGATGCTTGGCAGATTTATATTCCAAAAAAATCACTCTGTGGCTTGTTGGGAATGGCCTAGAGGGGTCAAGAGCCATTTCTGGAAGACCAATTAAGAGACTATTGTAGTTGTCAAGTGGGAGATGGTGGTGGCCTGGACCAGGCTAGTGGCAACAGAGGTAGAAAGCAACATGGACAGAGTAGAGGGTCAGGTCAGGGTCGGAGCCCATTAATTATCCCCTCATATGCATCTGAGGGCTCTCCAGCTCAGAGGTCAGCAAACTCTTCTTAGAAAAGGCTAAACAACAAATATTTTAGGTCTGCAGGTATGCAGGAGAGAGTTACCATTGCACACTTGACGTTGCTCAACAGTAGAATCTGCTTTCAGGATTACTCTTGACTAGTGTCTGGGAACTTGCTAAGATGTTCCCTGTGGTACTAAGGGATTCGGTTTTGTCTGTGTGGGGCACTGAACTCTGATGTACTATCCTGCCTGGGCTGGTGGTACAACAAAGTGATTTATGGCAAACACCTGCTTTCCTTCTGAGAGTCTGAAATTCTAAGGACTGTGATGGATTGTGTGGCAGAAAGTACCTGTGCAGTTAATAAAACACCCCCATTAAAAACCTGGGCTCCGAGTCTGAGGCAGGCTCCTCTGGGCAGAAACACTGCCCACATGCTGCTGCATTTTGTAGCTCGAAGTGCAAGCAAGTTCTATGCAGCCCCTCCCTGCAGGAGAACATGGGAACCCTGTGTGTGAATTCTTCCAGACTCTGCCTGATGTAAATAAACAATGTCTGAGACTGTAACTACTTCTGAGTCCTGTGAGCTCTTCTAGTGAGTTACTAAGTGACTGTGTCTATGTGGAGAGGGTCCCTGCAGATAAGGGCTGGCCTGGGAGCTAAGATCCAGAAGAAAGGAGATGGTAGGAAACTGGGGTGACTGAGGCAGACATTCTGAATGGTGAATTCCTGGCCTCACCTTTGTTCTGAGTGTGGGTGGTATGTGTTTGTGTGCACATGTATATATGTATAGGGCTCTAAGGTCAAAGGTATTGATGGGGTTTCCCAAAACTTTTCTGATCACTAGAATCTCCTCTGAAGCTTCGTAATCATTAATGGAGCCCAGGTACCATCTCAGGGCTCTGAAACTGAATCTCCAGGGATGGGACCTGGGACCTGCATTTTAACATTTCCTGGTGTTCCAATGATCAGCCAGGTGTGGAAACTGGGTGATACACAGGACCTTGACTGACCTTGAGGACTAGAATAAGGAAGCCTGTGTGGAGAGGAAAGAATGGAAAATCTGTCCTGAGTTAAGGCAGAATTTGTAGATCTAACAAAAATACACAGACCAGTGATTTTGGAAATATGTTTTCCAAAACTTCTTCTCCAACTGAGCCCATGCCATCAGAAGTTGAAATGGGCAAAGTCAACAACAGTCAGGAGCTAATTTCCTTCCTAGGGATTCTGTCTGCAATTCAGGATACTGCCATCAGGGGCCTGGCGCTGCCCTGGACTTGGAGCACCTCACAGCACAGCAAACTGAGACAAAACGTGAGCACGCACTTCCACTCCATCGTGGGCCTTAACGCACAGTAATGAGGTACATCTGAGCTGAACTAACTAGCATTCCACGAACATTCCCATCCAAGTCCTCCTAACAGGGGGTGTCTTGAAGCCACAGATTATAAACTTGAAATATTTTGCAAACCTCATGTTCTACTAAATGCAGAATCCACATTCTACTGCATGATCTATGTTTGTTTTAACAGAAAAGTGGGTGCCTGCTCACCCACTCAAATATCTTTGAGTATGTTCACACACTGGAATTTGGAATTACCTAGGGACCTTTAAAAGATACTGACACCTGAGACCCAGCCCCAGAGAGTTTAATTGGTCTGGGTTGTGCTCTGAAAAAATGAGACTTTCCTTCCCAAGAGATGCTAACAAGTAGCAGAGGTTGAGAGCCCTGGGGCCATAAGATGCTCTGCTTTCATCTCTTGTCTAACATACCCTGGGCATGCGCCATGTACCTACCCACGTACAGAAACTTAGGCATAAGCATTTACTACTCACTTTTCAGAATAGGCAATACCTTACCTAAGGATAACTGACAGGCCAGCCAGTTCTCACCAATTATTTCTTTCTGTGAGCCATCCCTACAAAGAAAATCAACTGCCAACAAAAAACCAGTTTCTCTCACTGAGATGCATAACTTCTGAGACCTGTGATCTTGATGGGGGCGGAGGTATGTTTTTATTTTCACTAACCTCTAACTGAAATTTAACATTTCCCTCAATTGTGATTGCAGGCAACAAACTGTAGTACCGTTAGCACTACAAATCCTAGGTGTTTTCCTCTAACGATATAGATACCTCCAAATATCATTTACTCTTGAAATCATGGAAATTATTGGACCTTTTTCTGGGTCTTGCTATTTAATGTACTGATAAAGAAGCACATATATTATCACCATGCCACACATTTGTCTTTTTTAATGCTTTGGTGGTTGTATTTCATGATATTTAATTTCCTATATATGTGATCTATGCATTGAAATTTGTAATTCTGGAAGTGGTCTACAGGCTTCTAACTGTTCAGCCAGCTGTTATGCTTCTGTGGTTGGCATCAGAGGTCTTCAGAAAGCTTCCCAGTGGTAGTGGGCAGCAGTGCATTGAGCAAATGACTCTTACCTGTGGGTCGGAGAGCCGGGAAAGGTCAGGGTACAGGTAGAACTTGATGCCTTCAGAGGCCCCAGGCAATGTGACCCCTCGGATCAGGAGGATCAGAAGCATAATATAGGGGAAGGTCGCGGTGACATATACAACCTGCCCAAGAGAGGAGAGACTAGAATCAAGAAGGGGTGATGGCAGTAGAGAATGTGGTAGGCCCCTAAACTTCTGGTGGGTCAAAGGGCTTCCCTGTTTAGCAACAAGAAGTGAACCCCTAACACAGCCTAGTCTACCACCTCCTTCCTTACCACCATCCCCTCAAGGGTTGGGTCTTACAGTAAAGCTTGATATCGATACTTTTCAAATATTTTTTTTCACAACCCACAGAAAGAAATACACATCTCATAACCCTGTACACATGAGCTGAAAAGGGAAGTTCCACAAAACTATATTCATTCTAACATGTGATACACTCAATATTTTCTGTCATATACTATTTCATTTTTTTAAGAAAGTCTGGTCATGACCCTCTAAATTCACATTATAATTCACCAAGAGGCCAAGATCCACATTCCTAAAAAGCACTGTTCTTAATGAAACGCAAGTGTTCATAGCCAAGGATGGGATGGGATAGGACAGGAAAGAGAGTAGGGAGAGGGAAGCTGTTTGGGGCAGGAGAGATGCAGTGTTTGCTTCCCTGTGTTTGCCTGGAATCATTTCGGCCTGGTCTGTTTGGAGGCATGTAACTAGGGCAAATGAACCTGACAGGCTCCCTCAGCCCATGAATTCAGTGTAAGAATCAAGACAGTGAAAGAAACAAAATCTTCCCTGAGCTTCCTCACAAAACTATGCTTAGAAAGACAGGTCGATACCTTCACAGACTATTAAAGTTCCTGTCCTTGGGGCCATGCCCCCTACCTAATGTCCCTACAAGACTCAGTGTTCCCTCCAGTTCTGATTTTTTCCCTTTTTTGCATTCTTTCCTCCGCTCACTTGATTACTTCCTCGCGGTGGGACCTGCCTCTTGTATCTGTTTAGCTCAACAATTTGTCTATATTTGGGAGCCACAGACACATCTGAGACTCTGATGACTGCTATGAACCCTCTCCCCATTTCCCCCAAATGTGCACAGACACATATATGTGTACAAGCTTTTGGACAATGCAGAGACTCTGATTCCAATAAAAAACTTGTGCTCTGAGGCCTACCATCTTAATTCCTCCAGTGCTAGTGTGGTCTCGCACCCCCTTCCGAGCCAGGCTTTCTTTTACCAGTGGTTCAGCCCTTCACATCATTCATTCATTTTTTAATTTACTCACTCGTCCACCTACTCATTCACACACCAATAATACTCTTATGTACCAAAGACTGAGCTAGAGTCCAGCATGTACAAAGAAGAATGAGTCACAGGATGGAAGTTTCTGCTTCAAGAGGCTTCTCCACCAATAGAAAGAATAGGTAGACATTCAGGTAGGCAGATAATTAATGCATTATGTAATCATGGGAGTGTAAAGGATGGTGGAGCACAGAGAAGGGAGTAGCTAACTATAGGGGCTGTCAGGGGGGACTTCTCCGTGGAGGTGGCCTCAGTGTTGGCCCATAAAAGATGAGTAGGAGTTCAGGACATTGGAAATGGGGACAGAAGGAGGAAGAGAACAAAATCCTATTACATTCCATGTGCTTAATGTATAACAATAGAAATGGCTACATTTATACAGTATTTCTTCTTGGATTTTTTTTCTTTTAGCATTCATTTTATTTTTACGTAAATTAACATCCTACAACAATTGAAATAGAAACACTAAATATAGTATCCCACATAACATTGGAGGTATTGAAGGGACAAAAAGACTATAAAACAACCTACTCCTATTTCTTTGCACTTGAACTACAAACTGAAATGTAAGATACTATACGTTATATAAATACAAACATAAGTCATTTGGTTGCTAAGTGACAAGACAGTGACATGAAGCCAGTCCTCAAAAATAGGAAATTAGAGCCAGCAGGGTGTGGTATCATTGCATCCAGCTGATACAGGCTGTAGGCTAGATTATTTCATCCAGACACTTCCCCTAACCACAATGACGGCACCGTCCTCAGCCGACCCAGAGCTCCACCCCACCGACTGCAGCACCCATTCCCAAGTCCACCATCACATCAATCGATATGTCATGTAATCAGTGCAAACAATCTCCTGTTGTCCTATACAACGGAATCCAGAAAAGGTGATTGTAAGTCAAATATATAATAAGAGACCAATGGTTGGCATTAATAATAATAAAAATTAGAGGCCAGCAGTCAATAGAATTGTTGGTTTCTACCCAGAGGACTAACATACTATAAAATCTCCATTTCCTTTACCTTCGTAGGCACAATCTATCATAGATCTAAAGAATTTCATATAAATCCTTAATTCTCTTCCTTCCAAATGAATCCCCCCAGTTAACTAGCTTACATCTATGAAAAGTCACACTAAAAATATATTGCTTTTACTGAGTAATTTCCACTTTCATGTCTGTTATATGGTAAAAGATTAATTATCCAGACCGCCTAGGACCTGATTAATGATATTTCTGGAACTTGGCTATCTTAAACCCTAATGCTAGCAAATCTAAGGAAAAGAATGTTAGTTACCATGTAGAATGTAAGAACAACTGAAAATCATAGAAATTTGGCTTTTGTCTATGGCAGGGGTGTCAAAAACTCATTTTCACTGGGGGCCACATTAGCCTTGCAGTTGCCTTCAGAGGGCAGAATGTAATTTTAGGACTGTGTAAATGTAACTACTTCTTAACTAGGGTCAAGGAGCTTGGCGCTACCACCAGGTAGAAACAAGGTGCTAGGCCAGATAAAACAAGGTGGAGTGGGACCTTGTGTTTGCCACCTGTGATCTATGGGATTACCTTCATGTGACTAAACTTGTTGGCTATTTGGCCAGTCTGTCTGTTAAAAGATTTTCTTTACTCAGTTTTTAGAGAGAGGAGAAGGGAGGGAGAAAGAGATAGAGAGAAACACTAATGTGCTAGAGGAACATTGATCAGTTGCCTGCCACACACCCCCAACTGGTGACCTGGCCCGCAATTCAGGCATGTGCCCTGACCTGAAAATCTAAGGGGCAGCCTTTCCCTTTGTGGGATGATGCCCAAGCCATGGAGCCACACTAGTCAGGGCTGACCAGTCTGCTTTGAGTGGACTGGGCCACTGGGGTGTCATTAAAGGGTCCCTTATAACCTGACCAGTGACATATATAGCAGATTATTTCTCTGTGACCACAGTGGCATGGTTTTATTAAGCCACTGCTGGTGAAGTTGAAGCAGTTCCATTGTTTATACTTCTGAGTTCTCTGCTTCTATGTTACATTTTGAGGGCTAAACTTCCTCCACTGGTATCCATACCTTAATTTTTATATGCCTTTTATAAAATCATAAGGGAAATAAAATATGCAGATGAATTGCCCAAAGACCACAGTGCAAGCAACAAATTAGGCTGCCAAATGGAACCACTGGCTGGCAGGCATTAAGCTAGAAAAATTCCTTTGTAAGCTGAGGTTTGAGAGTCTCGAGTCAGGGTACAAAAGGTGGTTTAGGGGCATCATTATGTAATGCACACAAGTGGAGAGGGGTATGAAAGTTAAAAATGCAATGCTGAGGACAGTCTGTATCTGTTGTTGGTCTCAACTCTCCTAAAAGCCCCTCTAATGTGTTTCTACCCCCAGCCACACCAGACACTTGGGCGTCATCTTTGATTTTTCCTCAGAACAGCTATAGGCTATCCAAACAATATAGATCTTGTCATCAAGTGATTGCACATAAAATACATGCATGCTGCCATACCCTCCTGAGTTAATCACAAACATCACTAATTGATCACAACACTCTTTGCAGCTAAGCCTGGATACAGCCTCAGACCCTCCACACAGGACTCCACACAGCCCACATAATCAGTTGAGAAGAAGCTCACTTTTGGCTACCCTTGAGCTCATCCATTTTTCACGTATCCTTTCAGTCTCCTCCAGGTCCTCTGTCCCTGTCCTCAGAATGGTTAAGACCAAGGTGTGTGTTCAAAGAACTGCTGAGTGTGTGATGCGTGACACCCACAGAAGTATGATAAAAGCAGAAAAGGAGACCAGAGAGACAGGTTGGAAGGGTCGATGTTGAAGGGTTTCAGCTTTCTAACAGCAGGTTGAAGCTGAGTCTCCAAGAGTAAGTAGAATGGGAGAGAAGCCAGGCAGAAAATATGTGGAACTAGCCAAGAATGTGGAAAAGGGCACAGAATCTTGCCCCCTGGGATGTCTAAGAACCTCCAGGTTGTCCTCCAGGTGCTCAAGCTGGAGACAGCCTCCTCTCTTTCCTCAGGTTCTTCCACATTCAGCCAGTGGAATCAAGAGCTGCCAACTTAATCTCCAACTATATTCTGAGATTACACCCCCTCTTCATCCCTATCATCAGGGACCTCCATCACCTTTTTTCTCCATCATGCAACAGCCCTACACTGTCTATAATGCATCTGGGGTTTCTAACACATGAATCTGGCATACGTATTCCTGCTCCTCTGAGTCCTCCCCTCGCCCTCAGCTCCACATTCAAGGTTGTGAGATAGAGTGCAAAGGATGGGCCTTTGAGTCAGATGACCCTGGGTTCCTCCCATCTGGCTCTGCTGTGACTTGCTCTATGGCTTCACCAGTTGCCACTCTTCCCCACCCACTCTGTTCTCCACTGTGCCAGGTTCCTCGAGTTGGAGAGCATGTTAGGTTCCTTCAGGCCTCCTTCCCTTTTCGTATCTACCTTTGTCCAGAATGTTCACAAGCTCCTGGCCCACCTACATTAGTCCCGGTGTGTCCCAATCCTCACAAGTCTGAGGATTCCTTAAAGTCAGGGACCGTGTCTTCCACTTGTCACTATCACTGACCTATCTATGTTACATGTCAGGCAGCTGAGACCCAGAGCAGTATCTGCAGTATCTCAGTCTGATTCTCTTAGCCTATCAATATAAACTATGCCATCTACCCAAATGGTGAGAGACTAAAGCGCCATGTTCTCCCTGACCCGTATCCCACATATACCCCCAGTCATTCCAGCATCCTCCCAGCACTATAGCTGTTTTCTGTCAGCTGTTTTATTGCCATGTAAGATTGAGATTTCTAACATACAAGTTCTACAGGGAAAGGGAGTTTTGTCTTTTACTTTGCAGCTATAAGGACAGTAAGTGGTACATAAAATGTGCTTCATAAGTCTTTGTAAACAAGGAAGAGACTGATAATGACCAGAGGGGCAGGGGAGGGGGAGGGGGGAAAGAAGGGGAAGGATCTAGTCAAGGAACAGGTATAAATGACCCATGGACATGGACAACAGGGTGGGGATTGACTGTGGGAGTGGGGTGGGTGGGTGTGGTGGGGCAGGGGAGAGAGAGCAACAAGGGAAAATTGTGACAAATGTATTAGAACAATAATAAAAAAATAAAATTAAAAAAAAGGATAAACAAATAAGCAAGCTAAGACCTGGAACTCTGAGGTTTCTGAGAAGGCAGGTCTTCAGAATACCACTTTGAATTCTGTCCATATGAAATGCTGGATCCACATAAAATGAGATTTGGAAAATTGAATCAGATTTGAAGTGAGGTGTTTATAAGGAAATCACAAAGAGATCTGGTTTAAATTAAAAGACCAGTTCAGATACAGAGGGCAAGAAGTTCAGCTACAAGGTACTTCCCAGCAAAGTTCAGTGTTGCTTTCAAGATGTCTGAGTTCCTCAGATTTGTCTGAAGAGCCAAGCAGGGCTCAGTATTATGCTAAATTATGCAGTGTTTGGTGATGGGCACAATAAGGTCACTAACAAGGTACCGTGAAGCCTGGCTGTTCCTGGCTGCTGCCAGTGGTGGCTCACACCCAGGTGGGCGTGGGGAAAGGAGGGTTTAATCTGTCAGAACTCTCGGGCCCCTGAAATGAGACTCCGGTCCTAAGCACACCCCTAGGTTAGGAGAGTTTTTTACTATTGTTTAATTTCCTCTTAGCAGGTCAAGTCCTCCTGAATATAAAGGTTAACACAATTGGTGGTAATTACACTGTATCCTGTTTTAATTGACTCTAATTGCTCATTTGCATACCAATACTGGAATTGTGGGGTGTTTTACCCCTACTTCCAGGACATAGCTGTTTGTTTCATAGCAGGGAGTTCGTCTGGTCCTTGGGAATGCCACAAAACTTGCTGGAGGGTTGCCCCTCCCTAAGTTTTCCAGGATAATGGGGTCAACTGGAAAGCTGAGTGTTATTCAAAAGACATCAGGAAAGCAGGGTGGTGTGGGGGCAAGAACCAGTGCCACAGGGTTCGAAAACCCAACGTGCTGCAGTTTGGGCAAGTTCCGCACCCTCTCTAGGCTGGCATTTTACCATTTACAAAGAGGCAGGAGAAAGCTAATCCCAACTTCAGTCCCTCTCGCACCATTTTCCCAACTGTTTTCTTGGGTGGGGGATGAGGAGGGGACTTACATGAATCACTTTAATATTATTTACTTAGTATTTTTATAAATCAATATACTCTTTTACATTAAATAAATATATGTAATAAAACTGTGAACACCATGAACAGGAAAGCATTTTCTCTTAGTTTAAATAGAAGATAAATACAAAAATAAATGCAATAAAAATAAAATGATTAAATTTTAGCCAAAGGCTCTGAGTCTGCTCTCTTTGCTCTTTGTTCAACAGCAAGATTATGTGGAAGAAAAGGAGCCACATACTAAACCTGACAAGTTCAGGGGAAGCCTGTGCAGCAGTTTTACAAACGCAGAGACCTCAAGTAACTACACAGGATAGTCTTTGAAAGTAAAAACTTCCTAACTAAAAACAGGTCATGGTGGGTAGTCATGTCCTAGGTCAGTATTTTTTGCTAACGAAGGTCAATCTTTACCTTAACTAAGCCTGTCTGTTGTTTTTTTGGTATCTATAATATACCTTTGGAATGTCAAGTTTCCTTTTTCTAGATGGGCCATTCAAGGCAGGGGCACCACACCAAGGGGAGACCACAAATCCCCTCATTGTTACTGTTATCATGTTAATTGTTGACTGTTACTATCCTGTACCCACCTATATAAAAGATGTCTATCATTTTACTTTTTATCCAATCCCAGAGGTTGCCTGCCTGCCTTCTGCTTTGCCTCTTCTTTTGACTGTAATGTATAAAATAAGGTGCAAAACTGCCCTTCCCTTCTCTGGAGCATTATCTCAACTTGTTGGCAATTGTCATCAGTTCGACTCAGAAACTCACACAAATGCTCTACAGGTTTGAATGTTTCTTACATTGACAAGTAGCAAGGGTCAGAGAGGCATTAAACAGTAAGCCAGCACCCACTATACATTTTCACTTAAGAGACATTAAAAAGGGAATATTGTTTCATTATGCGATTCAATGTTTTTAAATTTGGGTACACTAAAATCCTGTGGACCACTACTAAAAAGAACATCTCCTACATTTGTGGGAGAGACTAGATGGATGCCTGAGGTCCTCCCCAGCATCCACAGTGTTTTCTAGAAGGACCCCCATTGTCAACCACAACCCTTTTCAAAACGCCAGGGCTTCTTAACCCTTTTCATTTGTTTTTCACCCTCCACCCAGCACCTCCCATCAGTTTGTTCTCCATCTCTGTAAGTTTGTTTCTCTTCATTTGTTTTGTTTTTTTTGGGATTACACATGTAAGTGAAATCATGTAGCATTTGTGTTTCTCTGTCTGTCTGACTTGTTTCACTCAGCATAATACTCTCTAGGGCCATCATGTTGTTGTAAATGGCAAGCTTTCATCCTTTTCTATGTCTGAGTAATGTTCTAGTATGTGCGTGTGTCTCACATCTTCTTTATCTGTTCATCTACTGATGGACACCTAGGTTGCTTCCATAGCTGATGGCCAGTTACAAGATAGTCATGAGAATGTAAAGTATAGCACAGAGAATATAGTCAATAATATCGTAATAACTATATATGGCATCAGATGGATACTAGGCCTATAGTGGTGATCACTTTGTAAGGTATATATATATGTCTAATTATTATGTTGTATACCTGAAACTAACACAATATTGTATGTCCACTATAATTTAAAAATAAATTTAAAAAAATTAAGAGGCACATTACATAAATGTTAATGTTGTTATAAAAATAGTTGTTGGGAGGCACATGAGGGAACTTTCTGTAGGTGATGGATATTTATTATCTTGATTGTGGTGACAGTTTCAAGGGTGTATGCATAAGTTCAAACCCATCAAACTGCATACATTAAACATGTACATTTTTTGTATATCAATTATACCTCAATAAAGCTGTTTAAAAAGAAAACATAGGCCTCCATGGAGCTATCCAAGGTCTTGACAACGATTTAGGCTGAGCCTTCAGTGATCCAGCTACCCAGAGCCTTGGAATATGCTGCTATTAATTGAGCACCTAATGAGTACATGTGTCATATAGTTCCTCCAACTGATCTTTGTATCATTGAGTAGGTTCTGTGCCCATTTTGCAGACAAAACAAAAAATGAGGACTACAGATTGAAGTGGCTTGCTCCAGGTCACAGAGCTATAAGTGATCCAAAGTCTGCTCTCTCCACTACACGTGCTGTGCTTTCTACTGCAAACCTGGCGAACCATTGCCTTCCTGTTTTCTTCTCTCTCTGTCTTCAAGGGTTCAGCTTGCCTGAATTTTGGTAGTAACCCATCATTGTCCACTAACCCCAAACTCAAAAACACTGCGTTAGCCCCACCCTCCCCCACTTCTCTTCCAGCCAGGCTTGCCTCTGTGTTTGGAGTATACCTGTCCATTCCATATGGTTGGAAAGCATGGTACTGAATATCTAATCCTTACAAAATCACTCTTTTGAATAACAATGGATTTTCCATGCTTTGGTTTTTGAGAGCGCACTACCTGAATTCCCAGGCAAGAACATTATAGCAGGCACCAAATAGTCTGGCATAACCTTCACTAAGCTATCACTGACCTCTGGGAACAAGATGCTAGGGAAGTGTGAATCTGAAGAAGGAAGACCCCCATGGATACATCTTGCCTCTTCACCATTGCTATCACCTTTAGAGGTACTGTGTAGAGATCATTCTATCTGTTTTAAGCAACCAAATTCCCATCGGTAGATTGAGTAATTTTTTTTACAAGAAAATAATGAACATATTCATTATTCAAGGAAGTAATGGTATTTTAGCAATGCAGCAATATCTCCATTGGGAGTTAAAGTTATAATTTTTGTATAATGACAAGCAGTTTGTCATTAGCTATGAAAGTTAGCCCATGTGTGGAGCCTAAAGGAATATACTGAAACACTGGTCCACCTTGGGATCCATGTCTCATGGCATCATCCTTTTGCTGAGTTGAGAAGAGAGGAAGAGTGATGAAAGACAGGATTACACTTGGGAGGCAGCAAAGCTAAGTGGCGTGACCAGGTTCTAATCCCCATTCTATCACGGCAATGGAGACCATGCGCCCTCCCCAAAGATCTGATCTCCTCCCTTCTACAGTAACAAAACCCTGAATCTTCAATTGGACCCAATAAAGACAGTATCTCTCAGCCTTCCTTACAGCTAGGTGTGGTCATGTGACTATGTTCTGGCCAATCAGACACAAAAGAAGGTGCTACATACAACTTCCAGATGGTATCATTAAAGGGAAGGGCTGTAGCCTCTCTTTTCCTTCTTGACCTTCCCATGGGCTGGAATAAAGAGTAAGTAGTGAGTCATTTTAGACCCTGAAAATAAGGGTGACACCTAAGATAAGGCAGATAGGTTATGCCTGGACTGCTATGGGAGAAAGAAATAAACTACCTTGTTTCTGCTGCTACTCTTTTAGGTCACCATTCTAATGAGTCAAATATGTAAACTAAATATCTAACCACCCATAGCCTTTGTGATCTTTGGTAGGTCCTGTTTCCACCCTAATTCTGTATCATCTTTTGTTAAATGAAGACACTAACCCAGATGATTCATACTATTCCTTTCTATTCAGACATGAAGCAAAGATTCTGAAAATCCTGTAGGTAGACTCTTGGGAATAGCCATCCTTTACAACTGAAGTCAACCAGGAATGGCAACAGAGTCAGGAAGTCTCCAGAAAGGTCTAACCAGTAAAATTAAAAGAGAAGTTAGAACAGACCAGCCAAAGAGATCACCATTTCTTGGTGAGCCATAGTGTTAAACTTCTCTGTCACAGTGTAGCAAATGAGCCTGACAGGGTGGCAGCCAATTTGTTGTGGATCCCATCATCAAGTACATGAGTTAGAAAGCCTCTGAGACCTTTCAGAGTCTCCATATTCCTCCCATGTGAAATGAGGACAATGCCTATCTCAAAGGTGGATGTGAAGATTAGAGACCACCATGCAAAGTACCTGACACAGACACTGCTCAATAATTGAAAGGACTGTGATTACCTTTATTGCCCATCATTGGGTCAGTAAGCGGTAATCCTTCAGCCTGGTGAGTGAGATGGTCAGCAGAGAAAAACATATCTGTGGGTTTAAGAATGCAAACAAAGAGACTTCTGGCCAAGATGGAGGTATAGGTGGAAACACTGTACCTCCTCTCACAACCAAGATTAAGGACAACAAATATTTATAAACAATAACACAACCAGAACACAGAAAATTGAACTATGGAAGTCCAACAACTATTCAACCAGACCGGTAAGAGGGGCGGAGTCGGCAGCCGGCGAAGAGGGAAAACGTGGTGGCTGCCAGGCTTGGGAGCGCCGGGCGGCGTAGGTGGCATGGAACTTGCAGACCCCAGACGTGGGGAGAGATGAGCAGAGCACACAGGGCATGCAGGGCAGTTGGCCAACTGTGGACACACATTTGCGTGCAGATAAACTAGGCAAGAGTGGGCAGTGAGACGGATCGCACAGCCCAGGGCCCCAGCGAGGGGCAATAAAGCCTAAAAACACCGATTGAAAAGGTGCCGGGAGAGGCTCCCAGCCTCACAGGAGAGGTCGCCGGGGAGACCCACAAGGTCCTGGAGTGTGCATAGGCCTGCCCACCTGGGAACCAGCGCCAGGGGGGCCCAGTTTGCTTGTGGGAGGCAGCAGAGGGGATGCAAATTCGAGAGAGCGCGGAACAGGTGCCATTGTTCCCTCTCTGACCCTGCCCCCACAGACAGCATCACAACCCTACAACAAGGCTGCTCCGTCCTGGTGAACACCTAAGGTTCCACCCCTCATATGTAACAGGCGCCACCTGACCAAAAATGTCTCAAACAGAAGAAAAGCTCAGAGCCCCAGAGCCAATACTTTTAAGCAAGCAAGAGATAGCCAACCTATCAGATGCACAGTTCAAAGCACTGCTAATCAGGATGCTCACAGAATTGGTTGATTTTGGTCGCAAATTAGATGAAAAAGTGAAGGTGTTCATAAGTGAAATGATGGAAAATGCACAGGAAACCAGTAGTGATGGGAAGAAAACTGGGACTCAAATCAATGGAGTGGACCAGAAGGAAGAAACAAACAACCAAGCAG
>PVKM010023889.1:0-20870 GCA_004027735.1 Carollia perspicillata
ATGTCACAAACCACAGATAACTAGCATGTCCCCAAACTCTGATCCCAGCGCCCCACCCTGACCTTCCACAGTTCCTCACCTCTGTGAACGACAATCCCATTCTTCCAGTTGTTCAGGCCCCGAAGTCCGTTTTTGACTCCTCTTTCTCTCATGTTCTGCAGGCAAGCCATTCCAAATGCTATCAGTTCAATGATTTAAATATATTCAGGCCCTGGCTGGTGTGGCCTAGCCAGTTGGAGTATCATCTAGCAGACTCAATGGTCACAGGTTCAATTCCCAGTCGGGGCACATGCCTGGGTTGAGGGTTCAGTTCCCAGTCAGGGTGCGTACAAGAGGCAGCCCGGTCACCTCTCACGCCCAACACTGCCACCTGACTCCAAGCCAGTGTCATCTTTCTTGCTAACTATCACAGTAGTCTCCTACTTTCCCCTCCTGGCCCCCAATCTTTCCTACTCCTTCAGACAAATCCCTTTAAAATATTTAAGTCTGATTATGTGTCTCTGCTTAAAACCTTCCAAAAGCCTCCTCATCTCACTCATAGTAAAAGCCAGGTTTTTACCAGGGCCGGCAAGGCCCTGTGTGAGCAGGCCTCCTGCCTCTCTGGGGCTACCTCATCCACTTCTCCCCTCCTCGCTCATTGTTGCCCAGCCACACTCTCCTCTTTGATGTTCCTTGAACAGGCTGAGAATGCTGCTGCCTCAGGGCCTTTGCACATGCCCTTCCCTCTGCCTAGAACACTATTCCCTCAGAAATCCTGTGACTCCCTCCTTTGCTTCTTCAGGCTCTGCTCCAATGCCACCGCATCAGGGAGGCCTGCCTTGAACCTCAGATACGAAAACCTTCTATCGCTCACTGTCACCCTTTCTCTGCTTTATTTTCCTTTTTAGTTCTTACTGCCGGTTTGCATTATAAGGTTTCATTTCTTTGCTTTTTTCTCTCTCTTCCTTTTAGCACTAATGTAGCAGCAGTTTAGTCCCTTTCTCTGTTGCTGTGCTCCTAGTCTCTAGAAACATGCCTGGCACATAGTGGGCGCTTTATACCTTTTTACTGCATGACGGCCTCCCTCCCTGCACTCCTGGCCCCCTCTAATACGGCTTCATGCTGCAGCCAGGATGACCTGTCTACAGCACAAGTTCTATGATGCTCTGCCACTGCTCAAAAGCCACCAGTGGCCCCTTGCTGCCCACAGGGCAAAGCTGCTGTTCCATACAGAAGGCCTTTGGGGTCTGGCCCCACCTAATCTGGGCCCCCTCTGTTGCCACCAGCAAACCCTGTGCTCCTGAAGCAGTCGTGTCCTTGTTTCCCCAGTGGCAATCCTTCGCTCATGCTGCTCCTTTAGCGAGCTATGCCCTCCCATCCCTTCTCCACCTGTCAGACTCGCACTGGAGTGGCTCGAATGGTGCCCACCTCCCAAATTCCAACCAGAACCTGTGACCGTGACCTTAATTTGGAAAAAGTATCTTTGCAGATGTAATTAAATTAAAGATCTCGAGATGAGATCATTGTGGATTAGGTCAAGCCCTAAATCCAATGACAAGTGCCCTGATGAGACACGGCAGAGAAGCCATGTGAAGACCCAGGCTGAGCCCTGGCTGGTGTAGCTCAGTGGATTGAGCACGGGCCTGTGGAGCAAAGGGTCGCTGGTTCTATTCCCAGTCAGGGCGCATGCCTGGGTTGCAGGCCAGGTCCCCAGTAGGGGACACATGAGAGGCAACCACACATTGATGTTTCTCTCCCACTCTTTCTCCTTCCCTTCCCCGCTCTCTGAAAATAAATAAATAAATAATTATAAAAAAAAAAAAAGACCCAGGCTGAGACCCAGGAGTGACGCTGCCACAGCCAAGGACTGCTGGAAGCCTCCAGGAGCTGGAAGAGGCCAGGAACACAGGCCTCCCCTGAGACTTCGGAGGGAGCATGACCCTGCCAACATTTTGATTTTGAACTTCTGGCCTTCAGAACTGTGAGACAATACATTTCTGTTGATTTAAGCCACCAAGTTTGTGCTTTGTCACGGCAGCCACAGGAATCTAATACATTTCCTTTGACAACTGTTGTAGGGAGGCAGTCCTTGCCTTCCAGCCCTGCTGGGGGCTGAGGACTTTTTTTTTTTTTTTAACTAAAGGCCCCACTTCCCTAGACCAAGCTCATTGGACCAGGGATGGATACCTGGCCTAGGTAGGGCCAGTCAGTATCCCAGGTGTTGGACCTACACAATGAAGCCAAAGGGCACTGGTGGGGGTGGGGGTGGAATTTAAGCTCAGAGCTGGACCTTGTGGGGTCAAGGGCAGAAAGAAAGCTGAGTGGATAGGGGAGGAGCAGAGTAGACATTGATAAGGAGACCAAGGGCCCTGATGACTCTCCAATTCCCCCAGGGAAGGCCCTGCTCTTTGGTTTCAGAAGAGTCCCTTGTATTTCTCCGACATCCAGCCCACTTCCACTGTTCCTTGACCTGGCTTTCCCTTGAGAAGACCCCTTTGCCTTGCAACCACATCAGCCCCAAGCTAACAGGGTCCAGGGTCACCTCCGGGAAGGCTTCCCTGGTCCCACCTTGTGGAGAGATAGGGCCCTGGTCTCTGAGCACCCTTGGCTCTGGTCCAGCACCAAGATTCATCGCCGTCGTTAGACATGTTTGCATGCCAGTGTCCCCCCAGCCTGAGCTCCCGCAGCCAGGGACCCTTCTTGTTCTGTGTGTCCTCATTTCCCAAGTAGCTACCCAGGGGAGTTCAGTGTCCGGTACAAACAGTGGGCAAATAGATGAATAAATGAGTGAACGACTCAGCTCTGCCTGTGAGGAACTTGCAGTCAGGGCGGGAAGCCCAGACTCACGCAGGAGCAACACCTGAGAAGCATGTGATGGGGCACACACACCGGGGTGGGGTGGGGCGAGAAGGGGGCAGGTCAAAGCCCCGGGGGCAGCCAGGGAGGGCTCGTGGGGAGGCCAGGGGAAGGAGAAACTGTGCAGGTGGCAGTACGGGCGATGACCTTTGGAGCAGGCAGAAGGCACTGTGGCGCAGGGAGGACTTTGAAGTGGGGAGAATGGGAGGTGGGAGGAGAAAAAAGCCGCATTAGGGGCACGTGGGAGAGGTGGGCCCGACTTGAGCAGGATTTCTGGTGGGGGCAGCGCTGACTGGAGGTTTCAGTGGGGCCATCCTGGCGCCTTTGGTCACTCGTCCACTTAGCTGACATCCAGCCAGGCACTGCGCCCAGTGCCAGCTATACCGCGATGACAGACAGCAGCATTCAAAGACCAGACTGGAGCTCTTGATAGAACAAGAATGTATCTGCTGTTACAAGACCGGGAAATAGCACTAACCAAAGCATTTGTGGAGCACTTTACAGTTTATAAAGTGCTTTCTCACATAGTAATGACTACTCAGTCATGGGGCACAGCAGGAAAACGGAGGTTGCTGCCGCGGAAGGGCTGCGCTGAGGTCTCGCACCTGCCATGGGGTGGCTGCACCACCTTCGGCTCGTGACCACCGCCCCGAGCTTCGGTCTCCTCATCTGTGGACGGGTGCCACGGTCCGTACACATTGATTGCCTTGTGCGTGCCCACTACTATTGTGCTTTTATACGTCGTAGCCATTTTGATCTTCAAAGCAACCCTATAAAATAGGTACGATGGTGACCCCCATTTTGCAGGTGTGGAAACTGAGTCTCACGAGTGCCCTGTAGACGAGATGAGATTTGAACCAGTTCCTCTGGCTCCAGGGTCTGTGTTCTCAGCTGAAATGCTACACTGGAGATGATGCCAGCAGCCCCCACCTGGAAGGTGTAGGGGCCAATAACATTCATACACAATGCACGTAACTGGTTAACAGTTAGATGTAAATATTAAGCATTGTTACTGTTCTGCCCCACGCTCCTGCGCTCAGTGTTAGAGCGCTTAGTTGCTTTAACAGGTGCTGTCAATGACCTGGCATTACTGTTGGCCTAACCTAGGGGTCGCCCACAGACAGTGACCGTGCCCCTCTGCCTGGGGGGCACTCTGTATCTGAAGTGATTGATCATCGAACAGGGAGCGCCAGGAGTGCTGGGGTGCTCACACCCAGGAGTACCCCTCAACCAATAAGCCATGTGAGTTAGTGGATAAACACCCCATCAGTGGGACAATTCTGAGGTGTGTCCTACACAGTCCCTCAGAGGGTCCCCAACAGGACTGACCCCAACCCACACGGCAGTTACCCACCCACAAGGGCACTTTTCACCGGCTTTCCCCATCTCACTCCCATTCCCGCATAATGCCTCCTGGAATCACTTCCCAAATAAACCGCTTGTGTGAAACCCTTCCCTCGGGGTCTGTTTTGGGGGACCCGATCTAAGACAGGGATGCAAAGCCGTTTGGAGAGAGTGGGGAAGAAGAGATGTGGGCCGTGGAGAGTTGGGGTTTCCCCGGACAGACACTGCTCGGGGAATAGCTGGAGGGAGCAGGGGCACCCCCCCCAGCCCCGCACACAGCAGAGGAGGCTCTCAGTTACCCAGAGAAGGACCAGATCTCCCGCATGCTGGTTCTCAAATAGGAGAGCACCTCACACTTCACCTGACACTTCAGAAAGCTTGGCCGTCGGGGGATTTATTCAGAGACCCCACGGCTCTGGAGCTGAGGACAGGGGCATTCCTTGAAATCCTAGGACACGCACGTGGAATGCCTGCAAATAGGCTCCTGTTGTCTAAATAAACTGAGGCACAGTTGTATGAAGCAGTCGTCCTCTTCTCCCCACCCTCCCACGCTGCTCTCCTCAAAGGCCATGCTCCTTTGCTTACTTACTTAACCCCAAACCCCATGCACCTTCGCAGGGCTCCTTTGTGTGCAGATGCAGTGGAGCATTTCTGCCTTATGGACGCAATTTTCCAAACGAACTTCCCGAAACAGAAGAGCCCAGCTTGTTAACAATAGGACAGCATGGTGGTTTAGACGGATGGATGAAGTGAACAGGAGGTAAGAAGAAAACCCTGACAAAGGATGGATTTTCAGCAGGTTCCTCTGGCCAAACACTTGCAATTTCATTGGAAAGAATTCTCGGGGGGAAAGAGACCAAAGACCATGGTGGGAAAAGGAAATGACTGGCTCAACCAGTGCGCTTCTTCCCTTGATAAGGTGGTCACGCAGCAAGAGGGACAGGACGCCTGGAAGAGGGCTGACTGCTGGCCGGAACGATGGGGAAGAGAGCTCTGTCATCTCAAAATGAGGGTGGCCTGAGTCACAGCCCGTGGGCCAGGATCAGAAGGTTTCTTGTCCATTTCATTAACCACTGAAGCTGTAGAAACTCTGAGAACAGGAGGCAAGTGGATAGAACTGCCCTGGAGGTCCACATTGAGAGGAGATTTCAGAGAATACCTCAGAATAAAAAATCGACACAAGAATTAAAAAAAAAAAAAAGACCCGGCTGGTGTGGCTCAGTGGATTGAGTGTGCTGGCCTGTGAACCAAAGTGTTGCTAGTTTGATTCCCTATCAGGGCACATGCCTGGGTTGCAGGCCAGGTCTCCAGTAGGGGGTGCACAAGAGGCAGCCACATATTGATGTTTCTGTCCCTCTCTTTCTCCCTCCCTTCCCCTCTGTCTAAAAATAAAAAGCAGCCATGAGAAAATATACTATTCAGAGCTGGCCCAGTAATCCTGACCCTAAGAAGCAGGATTACCCAACGGTCAAAAGCCTGGCTGTGGAGCCAAAGCACCTGGGGAGGAATCCCCAGCTCTGCCACTTCTGGGCTGGATTACCTCGGACAAGTAATTGAACCTTTCTGCATGCCTCAGTTTTCCCATCTGCCAGTCAGAGCTGATGATAATAATCATACTTTCTTCAGAGACTTGTCTGTAAGGATTAAACAAGTAGATAATCCGAAGCCCTCAGAAAGGCATCCACCACACCAGTACCTAACACATGCCAGCTGCCATTGCTTCCGGCTTCCACAAGCAACCAGCCTCTCCTGGGCACGGCCATATTCTCGCAGGTGCCATAGCATAAACCTCAAGAAGGCAAAGCAGCATGGCAGCAGGTCAGACCAAAAAAACTCCCCAAAGCGTGGAGCCTCTTCGCCTGGAGCAAAGCCGTGGAGGGCCCTGCCGGCGCACAGCTCGTCAGAGCACAGAGGGCCACTCGCTGTCTGTGCCACCTTCGACGTCCCCCTGACGTCCTCTTCAGTGTGGCCGGAAGGCCCTGTTGGGCTGTACATCAGAAATGTGGCTGAGATCGGGGCTCCGCTCTGGTGGAGAAGACGGTGCACCCCCTGCTCGCCCCCAGACACAGCTCTGCCCTCTGGCTGTGCCTGCGGTGACCGCTGTCAGTGACTGTGACCTGGAACCCCAGTCAGTGGGGGGGCCTGGCCCTGGTGTGGCTCGCAACTGGAGGCCAGCAGCTCTGTCTGTGTGGTGGGGGCCATATCTCAGACACCCTTGACCTTGAAAGCAGAACCACATCTTTGTGCTTCACTGAAGATACAGGGCCCGGGGTTTGTCTCTGCGGAGGTGTCGTCAGAGGTGAGAAATGCCCGTGGCCTGTCCTTGCTCATCTTACACAGAGATCCAGGTGCCCGCGCTAAACCCACCGTTCTGTTTCAGCATTCCTCCAGCACCCCAGACCTGCAGCGTTTTCAGTGAAAAATGCCCGCTTATTTAGACTCCTGCAGCTGGAAACGAAGCAGGAATTGAAACGAAGACAAAGGGGCACTATCAGTAATTATTTCTGAAGTAACAAGCAACTAATTGGGACTTACGGTTATTAAAACCCATACCATAGGCAGTAATTAAACTGCAGCTAACAAGGAATTCAGCACGAGGCTCTGAAGCCGCCACTCGGCTTGCCGTATTCCCCTCATCCTGGGTGGAGGGGTCTGTCGTTGCAGGAAATAAATGGCTTCTTCCCAGTCCTCTAACAGATACTCGTCCTTCTGAGATTTCTGCCCGGGGAAGGCAGCATGGTCGGGCAGTTGGACCAGATGAGGCAGAGTGGGAGAAGCCCAGGAGCATGTGGAGGTTTCTAGATCAGCTGCCATCCCACTCAGGACAGTGACATCATGGGAAATGGCTGCAGGGTACTGTCAAATCAGTGGAAAAAGAGCTGAATTAGCTCTTTTACACATAGATTTATCGAGCCCCACTAATGTGTCAGAAGCTCTGGGAGATGCATTTACATACATTATTTCATTGACTCCTAATAGCCTCAGGAAGGAGGTGCCATTAGGAACTGCCTTATGGATGAGGGTCACTGGGCTCAGAGGGATGAAGTCCCCTGTGGGAAATCACCTGGCCACTGTGCAGAGTGACACCAGGGTTGGAACCCAGAGGAAATGGGAACCTGGGTCAATTGCTTGCAGGCAACAAACATGGCAGCGTGTGCAGGAACAGAATCAGTGGGAGCCGCTGGGCATGGCTGCCTGATGAGCTCATCGAGTTACCGAAACACTCCATGCCTCAGTTCCTGCATCTGTAGAGTGGGGACAATCCTGCCCACCTCGTGAGTTTGCTGTGAAGACCCTCAACACGTTGCATATCAGCATTTAGCACAGTGTTCAGTGCAATAAATACAAACGTTCAATAAATGCCAGTCACAGTCACAGATGCTGCTCAGATGCTTCTAGGAGCAGCGCGGAGTGCGGGCGAAGCTCACTGTCCAAGTGTGGCAGTTTCTGTAGCAGTGGAGATTGTGCAAGTCACAGCACAGTGTCTGCCTGCCTGTGTCCCTTGGGCAGGGGGCAGACCAACCCGGCGGGCAGGCTCTCCTCTGAGGCCACTGCCCTGTTGTCCAGGGCAGCGAGGGGCTGGCCAAGCTCCCAGACAGCCTGTCTCGGGCCTGGAGCACAGAGCCGTTGCCTCACCAGCTTGTAATGAGCTGCGTCTCCATCCTGATTAGAAGAACAATCCTCACTCAGAGACACTCAGGGGAAGGAAGTGACAGCGTGGTGGGGACAGGGCATAACCTCGCCTCCCAAGGAGGGGTTGGCTTCTGGGGATCTGGTGGCTTGAAGGTCATGGTCCAAGATGGTGCTCCCCCTCAGAGAGGAGGCTGAGCAGACCCCCTGGGGCAAGTCTGGGTCAGAGCAGGAGACACGCCGGGGCGTCCAGGCCACTGTCTGCGAGGTTGGGAGGCAGCTTCTCCAGAGCTCAGGTTTGCCAAGAAGGGCAACCAAGGAAACCAACATTCTCTGGGTACCTTCTGGGCACCAGGCCTGATGCCAGACCGACGACGTCATCACCGTCATCTATGTTGTCCTATTAAAAAGAATGTCAGGGCACCATCATTTTCCAAAACTGTGGATTGCAGCCCACTACTAGGTTATGAAAACAATTTAGTGGGTGACAAATAGCATTTTAAAAATAACACAGTTTTTTAAAAAAACCCAGATGATTTCAGAGTGCCCTGCACAGAACAAGGATTAGTCTGTTTCATAGGAGTTTCATTTCTTTCATGTGTGTGTGAGTACTTGGCAGCTAGGCTGTAATGGGGATCGAAACCATGCTCATTTCATAGGGTTGTCGTGGGGATTGAACGAGTTAATATTTTAAGTGCTTAAAAGCAGTGTAGCAGAGGCTGCCAGCTCCCACCCATGTCCCTCGGAGACAGTTCAGTTTCCCTGTACCTGCCACTAGCTTCCTGGGTTTCCCTCTCCCTCCTTCCTTCCCCATGGGAAAAGGCTTAGCCTAAGTGCAGGGCAGGTGAAGGGTGGGAGAATTAATGCCACAGGCACTCCCATCCGCCTGTCAGGACTGGGAGATGGTGGATAAGCTCCACAGCCTCCTGACTGCCCAGCACAACGATTCTGAGGCAGGTCCCCCACAGCCTCTTGGGAGGGTGCCCGGGGCACTGAGCCCCAGCTGTCCATGGAAGTGACTTCCCCTTCCTCGTCTCCCTCCCCTTCTCCCAAATAAACTTCTTACACCTATATCCTTGTCTTGGTGCCTAATCTTATTTGGGATGGACTCAACTTAAGACAAGCAGATTCTGGCACAAACTAAATGCTCAATAAAACGTGTATGTATTGTGTTCATCTTACCAGGATCTGTGCAAATGCTTTACATGCATCATCTCACTTCATCTTCATTCCAACTCCATAAGGTGGGAACTGTGATTGTCCCCATTTTCTAGATAAAGAAACTGAGGCTCAGAAAAGTTAAGCACCTGGCTAAGGCACATAGATAGAAAGAGGAGAACTCCGTTAGGAACCCATGTGTTTTACTGAAGCCTTGTCTCCACCTCTGCATTGAATTTCATCTGCACAAGCACCCTGCCAGTTAGCTTCTGCTGTCGCTCTCATCTTGCAGATGTGGCGATAGGAAGTCCAGGTCGGGACCAGGCCGGGACTGGCACCTATCATTCCAACTCCTGGCCCTGTGCTTCCCTCAATAGCAGGCTGCCTCTCAGCACCCTGGAAAGGGTAAGCATGGGAGAAATCACCTTCCCTTAAAAAAATTCCCTGTGATGGGAACTGGCCAGCTCTTTATCAAACCCATGGCACAGGAGAGGGGCAGGACACCTGTGAAAAGAAGGGACAATTCCAGCAGGTTTACTAGACTTCCAGACAGATAAGAGTTCTGCTCTAATGCTTGTGCCTCAACTTCTCAGCCTGTTAGTGGGCTGATGACCTGGTGTTAAGTCCCTCTACTCACCGCTGGCTTCGACTTTCATCTTTGCATCCTTGTCTCCAGCAGCCCCACCATTCCCACCAAAGTGCCCTGGTTCCTATGTGCCCCTGGCCTCAGTTCTATAGGCATAAAGCCTATTATTCACTGCACTAAATACCCTTGTGTTGGTGTCTAATCTTATTTTGGATGGACTCAACTTAAGACAAGCAGATTCTGGCACGAAGTAAGTGCTCAGTTAATGATTATTCACTGCACACAGCTCTGTGCCAGGCATAGTGCTACCACTCACTTCCTCAACTCCTCACCTAGTAAACTGGAATAATCTTAGTATTCTCTGTGTGGGCTGGTATAAAGATTAAATGAGCTAGTTGTGCAAAGCACATATCTGACAAAGGACTCATTTCTAGCACATATAAACAACTGTCACAACTCCGCATTAAAAAAAGAAATAATACAAATACCACCACTCTGGAAAACAGTATGAAAGTTCCTCAAAAAATTAAAAATACAACTACCATATGATTCAGCAATTCCACTTCTAGGCATTGACTGAAAGAAAAGGAAAAGACTAACCTGAAAGATACACACAACCCCATGTCCATTACAGCATTATTTACAAGAACCAAGATATGGAGACAACCTATTATTGAATGAATGGACATAGAAAATGTGGTACATATAGAATGGAATACTACTCAGCCACAAAAAGAAGTAAATCTTCCATTTTCAACAACATGGATGGACCTTGAAAGCATTATGCTGAGATAAGTCAGACAGAGAAAGATAAATATTATATAATATTGCTTATATGTGAAATTTTAAAAAAACACCAAAAAAAAAAAAAAAACTGGAACAAAAAACCAAGCTCATAGACACAGAGAACAGATTGGTGGCTGCCAGAGGAGGGGGACAGGACGTGGGCAAAATGAGTGGAGGGAGTCAAAAGGGAAAACTTCCAGTTATAAAATAAATAAGCCACAGAGATGTAATGTACAGATTGGTGATTATAGTTAATAATATGGTACTGCATATTTAAAAGGTACAAGAGGGTAGATCTTAAAAGTTCTTATGACAAAAAAGAAACGCTGTATGGTGGTGGATGTACCTAAACTCATGAGCATCATTTCAGGATACATCCGAATACTGGATCACTCTGTTGCACACCTGCAGCTGATGCTTTCTGTCAATCACACCTCAATTAAGAAACCAAACAAACAGTAAGTCCAACTAGAACATGGCAAAGACATGAAGAGACATTTAACTAAGAGGGTATACAGATGGCGAACAAGCACGTGAAAAGCTATTCAGCATCACCAGCTGTTAGAGACATGGAAAGTAAGACCATGAAGGGCCGTTACTGCTCACCTCTCAGAACAGGTGACAGGAAAAATAGTGATAACACCAAAGATGCGCGAAGATGTGGAGAAGCTGAATTACTTATGCACTGGGGGAACGTAAGATGGTACAACCACCCTGGAAAATAGTTGACTCTTTCTTAAAAAACAAAAACCTAACCACATATTTACCATAAGCCAACAATTGCACTCCTAGGCATTTATCCCAGAGAAATGAAGACATTTCCTCATGAAAACCTATACATAAATGTCTCTAGAAGCATTCTGGGCAAGAGCCCCAAACTAGACATAACGGAGATGGCCTTCAATGGTTAAACTGTGGCACATCCACGTCGTGGAATATTAGTCAGCAATGATGAAGGGAGGAACTCCTGACCCACACAGCAACTTGGATGAACGATGCTCAGTGAAAAAATTCCCATCTCACCAGACCACAGGCCATGTCACCCCATTCAGATAACACTGTTGAAATGGTAAAACCATGCAGATGGAAAACATCCCAATGGTTGCCAGGAGTTACGGGCGGTAGAGGGAGAGCAATGGGGGCTGCCATAAAGGGACAGCATGGGGGAGACCTTCGTGGTGATAAAAGAGTTCTGTGTCTTCATTGCAGCGGTGGTTTCACGAATCTAAACAAGTGATGCCGATGGAGAGCTACACGCACACGCCGTCATGCCGAGGTCCGTGTCCTGGCTTTCATGCTGCACTATAACCGTGTAAGATGTACACACTGGAGAAACTGGGGAAGGCCACAAGAGACCTCTCTGTACTGTTTTGTAACTTCCTGCAAACCGATGCTTTCAATGAGCTACTTGGAAAGACTTTAGATCAGTGCCTAAACGAGCGCTTGATCAAGGTGAGCTCACATTATTATGATTCCATTGTCATTATCACTTCATACAAGTCATCTTATTTCATGCTCACAATAAGCTTGTAAGGAAAGGCTTTTTTAAAACCTCCATTTTACAGAGTGAAATACTAAGACTCAGACACATGAGGTAATTTGTCTAAGCTCACATATCCAGAAAGACCTAGTAATTGAAGCCAAAAATCCGTGCACTTCTCCTACACATGCAGGTACAAAGACGAGTAAGATCAAAAGCTTTGCCCTCATTGACCTTATGACACAATAAGGAAAGAAAGAGATTTAACTCAAGTCCATGCACAATGTCAGACATGTATAAGTTCTATGTGGGCACAGGTGAGAGAAGAGTAGAAAGAAATATTCCAACTGAGACCTAGTAAGGCTTCCCGGGGGAAGTGGCATTTAGGATTGTTTAAAAGAATGAGCAGAAGCCCAGTAGGTGTAAAGAGGGTAGTGGTGCAAGACAAGTCGTTGTAAACAGAGAGAACCTGATCATCCAGGAACGGAAGTACTTGGAGAACAATGACAAGCCCAAGGTGGTTGAAGCAGCTGGCAGGTGAGTAAAGGCAGATGCAAATTAAGGAAAAGCAGAGAGCAGTCGATGAGATGGGATCTGAGCGATAGGCTGGGGATTGGATCCATTCTCCCAGTTTTCGTTCACTGGGCCTCTAAAGTCTGCCATGGAAGCCAAAAGTCCGATGTCTAAAGCGCATGTGCAATACAAGAGTGGGCACAACAAGGGGCCAGCCTTCTATTTATGCTGAAACACCTGGGCAGAGCTCCACATTGGGCCCTGAAGTCCCAGGAAGCAAGGTGCTCTTCCGCTTAAGGACCCTGAGATGGCGTTCTCCAGAGTCCTCCCAAGGCCCAGTGCTAGCAAATCCTGAAGGCAAACCCTGCCTTTTGTGGGGCTAGGGCCCTCAGCAGTTATGCTGGACTTTGCAACTTTATTTGTCAATAATAATTCATGAACCCTACCACACTCATACTTCTGTATCTTCCCTCCCTGACAGGAACCTTGCTGGGGTCAGGATCCAGGTCTGTCTGGGTCGCCACTGAGTCAGCCCCATAGAGGTGTCCACATTCTATTTCATTCGACTGACACAATGTCAAGTTCTTGGGCACCTGTGCTAGGGACTGGAGGTGAAAGAGCAAGACACAGTGCAGAAGAGAGACAACCATTCACAGGGGAACGGCAGTGCCACCCACTTAGAGGCAAAAGGATGGGAACCTGCCCTGGGCTGTGACTGGTCAAGACAGTCACATCTGCATAACTTACCTTAACGAATGTGGAGGGCAGCCTCCTTCTCACATGAGACTGGGCACTGTTGGTCAGAGTGTCAGGGGGTGTTAATGGGGCCAAACTGGGACACGGGCTATGCTTCTAGCTCAGCAAATTTGCCACAATGGTGAATGGTGACAATGAGACCTGAAACATTCTGCTGAAGCTCCGAGTGAAAATGAAATGTCACACAACCACAACAGCAGCCCATACGGCCACGTACTTACTGCCCTCCAGCTTCTAGAGCCCAGCTGGAGAAACTAGGTTCCAAAGATGCTAGTGAGACCTCATGAGGTATGTCACCAGCATGTCTGTATTCAAGTGGAGATAAAGGCAGCCCAACTCGGAACACTGTGACCAGGCTGATGTGCAGAACAACTATGGATTACAGATGGGATCTTCCTAAAAGCCCTTGAAAATAGGTCTTGGCTCAAGTGTTGGATCAGCTAAGGTGACTGTGATGGGCAGTGGGACGAATCACAGCATGTAAAATTCCTCAAATAAAAATCTCCCAATGTAGCGTGTGGAGGTGGTAGGGCCTGTCTGTGGGTCTCTGCAGTCGGGGCTGTCGTGTGGATAACTTCCCCGCCCCTCCATGGCCACTTGGGTTTGCTTTTACCTGAGCCTGGGGCCTGGCTCGGCTGATGCATCTGGAGCATGGATTTTGAGCTGTGAAGAACAGTTTTTCCAGATACACGCTCAAGCTTTGAAAGGAAGAATTAGATTAAGGGGAGCAGTGGAGAGGGACCTCCGCATTCCCCTCAGACAACTGCTTTCAACCTGAGTTTTCTAGAGCCTAAGGGTTCTCTGGAGGTGCCCAGGAGGGTGGGAGACATCCCTGGGGAAGGGGGCGCTGAGGGCCTGGGCTCAGGGTCCCCACCTATTTCATCTGGAAGGTGTGGCTCGATGTGACCCTTCTTACACACTGAAGCTGCAAATATGTTGGAAGATTCCATGGCTTTAGGTTCACAGCCCACGAGGCTAGTCTGACACAATCGTCATCATCATCACAACTCTCTACAACAGTGCTTTGCGGGTGCCAGACACTGTTCAAAGTGTTCTGCATGCATTATCTCATTCAGTCCTCTCAGCAACTCTAAAAGACAGGAACTATTATTATCCCCATTTCACACAGGAGAGGACTTAAGGCCAGCAGTTCACTAGTGTGACCAAAGCACACGGGCCACGCGCAGCCCGGCTTTAAACGCACACCGCTGGCTCCCGAGCCCACATGACCGTTAGCTATAAGGCACTGAGGAAGGTGAGTCCCAGAGCGCGGCAGGGATTTGCCACAAGCCCCACAGTGAGCTCAGGGGCAGAGCGTTCCTTCTCAGGGCTTCTTCCTCCTGACAAGCTCCTTCCCCCTCTCCCACTCCATCCCATTGTGCATTCTAGAACCGACTCAGAAGTGGCTTTAAATAGACCATCCCTTGGTTACCAAGCACCTGTGCACCCACGCGGGGAGCCCTGGGGGGAAGGAGCTGCAGTGGCTGATCTGCTTCGGGGACCCCTGCTGGGAAGGGGGCTCTATCCTGGCCTGCAGCCTCCTCTCCTGCCCTCCGATCCAGATGATGTTGGGAGCTTTCGGCACGGTATTCCAGGCCCTTCGCAGTCTGCACTCCGTCTGTCTGTCCAGCCTCACCCAGGCTGCTCCTTTACATACACTCTTGCTGCTGCAGATACGCACACACCCTGTTCCTTTGCCCATGAGGTTCCCGCTGCCGGAACACCATTCCTGCCTCATTGGCCTGGCATGCTCCTCCTCTGATGTGCCCTCCCTGGGGTTCTGACCTCCCTCCCAAGGCCCGGTCATTCACACCCTCCCCAGCACCCATTGTCATAGCACACATGCCCAGTACTCTGAGCACTGACTTTACTTCCTTGATCCAAAGATATGCTGGGGATCCCTTTACTTCACCAAAGTCAGGACAGTCCTTACAATCCAGGTTCCTCTGTATGTCTTGCTTCCTGAAACATTGTTCTTGAATTGATAGAGTGTTTTGGAACCAATGCCATCGTAGGACCTAGGAAACACAAGACTTTTCTGTCGCCCTCCAGACTGAGCTCACCTGACTTGGGGGCCATGACCCCCATGCCTCTGGACCCCCAGCAGCCAGCAGAGGGCAGCACAGAGGAGGGATCGGGTGGTGGTGAGTCGTGGTGCTCATGGGCTGGACAGCGCCCTTTGTGCCCTGGTCACCATGGGCGGCCTGCAGGGACCTAAGCTTCAGGGTATCCCAGAGGCCCAGGAGAGCCCCCCACCACCACTTCCCACTGCCCGTTGAGCTCACGCACTGCCTTGTGGCACCTGCCCTGGAGAGAAACATGGACAAGAAGAGCAGACTCCATCTCCCCATGGGTTAGTCTGTAGGGGCTGCCGTGACAAAGCACATAATGACCGCAGCTAGGGGCTGACAGAAATTTATTTTCTCACAGTTCTGGAGATGGGACACCCAAAACCAAGGTGTCAGCTGGGTTAGTTTCTTCTGAGACCTCTCTGCTTCACTGGTGGACGGCTGTCTGCTCCCCGGGTCTTCACACGGCCTTCCCTCTGTGCGTGTACCTGTGTCCTAGTCTCCCCTTCTGATTAGGACACCCGAGTCATAATAGATTAGTGTCCACTCCAGTGACCTCTTTTTAACTTAGCTACCTCTTTAAGAACCTATCTCCCTATGCGGTCCCATTCTGAGGCACTCAGAGTGAGGACTTCAGCACATGAATTTCAGGGGGAAACAGTTTGGCTCACAACACCCCTTGCATGTTGACCAAGCCTCAGACCCCAAAGCACACCACACCCGCGCTCTGCCTCCACTTTTCTCTCTCGGAAGAGCCGCGAGAGCCGACCAGGCCCTGGCTCTTGGCTTTCTGGAATTTCCAGAAAAAGCTTCCAGGACATCCTTGTCAGACTGGACTACCTCTTTGTGTCCTCATCTATTTGGTTTCTAGCTCCAGTCACCTCCTAGTCCAGACCTTCCAAACTAAATCTCCAGGGGCAGTTCCCACCTCGCCTCCTCGTGGAGCATCACCCTTATCTAGAAAATACAGGAATCTTAGACTTGATAAGATCTCTGGAAACATGGGACTTGGCTTGCCCTCCCCTCCCCTATGGCACACATTACCTACCATTCCCAACACGCTTTCCTGCAGAGTCCAATGCCAGGCAGCCACTGGCAAGCGGGTTGGCTCGTTCACACCTGCCCCTGAAGGGAACTCCTAAACAGAAATCCTATGGGTTCTTGGGTACAACATCCATCCACTAGATTGGTTAGGAGGGTCTCAAATTTATGTAATTTTTACTCCTTTCAATAAAAGCAAGTTAAGTTAAGTAAATAACTAAAAGTGTTTGGATTATTTGGAGGGAACATTTGACCAACTCTTGGACTCTGGGACCAGTGGGTGCACTCTCCAGGTGGCCTAAAGCAATTGACCAGGAATCTGGTCTTTCTATTAGGTGGCCCATGCCAGGGAACAAAGAAATCAAACTGGTAGAATATTCACTCATTCATTCAGTCAGTCAGTCAGTCCTCGAATTCAAACATTTACTGAGCACTTACTGAGTGCTCAGCATTGCTCTAAGGGCTGGGGATTCACAGACAAAAATATCAAAAGCTTTCATGGTGCTAGACGTAGTAGCATCCTATCTATTTAACCCTTTATGGCCTCAATTTTGGTATATTTCCCTTTCTGTAGCAAATATTACTAATTACCACCAAAATCTATGTTCTCCCTTCCACCATATGTGGTTGTCCATGTGAGGAGGCTTCCCAGCAAGCACCTACAGTTCCCAGCCCCACTTGGCAACTAGGTGTACCCAAGAGACCTCACAGAGGGCATGTAAGAAGCGATGAGAGGCATTCCCAGGCCAAGGCTTCTAGGAAGTGGCCGAGCCTTCGCCATGGCTTTTTTCACCTTCTGCTGGCTGGACGCAGGTTAGTTCAAGGATCCAGAGAAAATGGCAAAGGCAGGAGATGGAAGGAATGTGCCTGGGTTCCTAAATCACAGACCAGAAGTATCGGCCTTGGACTAGCTTGTGAATGAGAAATACATTTCTATTGTGTTTGAGTTTTTCTACATTTCGGGGTCTTTTTGTTATAGAAGCTTACGTCACCCTAATCCAATCTTTAAGTGAAGGCAGGGTCATCGCTATACCGGCTCAGACATGGCTTTGTAGCTCTGCTGCCAAGAGCTCTGGGATTAAGCCCTCCCTCTAAGCCAGATGACTTTAATGCAAACTGTGAAGGTTTTCTATAAAAGGACTTTAAAATCCTGGTAAAATAAGCTTTCAAATTTTAAGAGAAAACTGTAAAGCTTCCTTGAGAAACTCCCAAGCACCATATTCCTTTGCCTGGGAAATGCATCTGTGTCCAGGACAATTTTTGAAGCAGCCAGAAACCCTGTTCTGGGTTTCGGTACCCCTGGCTGTGGCTCCCGGAGGGAGCTGGCAGAGTAAGGACCACCTGGCAAAGAGAAATTAGCAAGTAATGGAATCCCTGCCCCTCAACTAGGTCAACAGCATGAGTCAGTGTGCTGCAGAAATAAAGAAATCCCATTCATAAATTATCCCTCGCCCCAGCTTAAGAACTCTCAAAGTCATAAAGTCTACATAAAGCCAGAAGACCTACAATTGTCCAATTAGAGGTTTGATCCAGGAAAACACACATTTTCAAAGTCACTGCTTGGTCCCCATGCCAGTATAGCTGGGCTGGTTTGGCGTGCTGCACCTCTGGGTTTTACAGAAATTTCCACTTCAGCGGGACAAGACAGAGGCCTTCTCAGAGCCTCTACCCCTTGTGGTACAGTCCACGAGAGGCCTAGAGACCCCCAAGGCTAACATTCCTAGTGTGGGAATTCAAGAAAAGTTGGAACTGACTTAAACCAGCTCATCTGGGAGAGAAGTAACAACCAAGCACTTACTATTTACTGTTCTTGAGTGCCAGACCCTGTTCTAAATACAGAGCACATGCTATTGCATTTCATCTTTATTACCATCCTGCAAGGAAGGGTCTATTCAGCCCTCCCCCACCATCTTCCAGATGAAGGAAGTGAGGCCTGGAGACGCCAGATGACATGCGCACAGTCGTACGACTCAGTGAGCAGCAGGGTTCGGATCTGAACTCAGGTCTTGCAATTCTGAAATCCTTCAACACTACATTCTGCTGCTGCACACAAGCCCAGGGCCTGGCTCTCTCCCTGTCCGGCCGCGGAAGCTGCACTGGGAAGGCCATTCCGAGGAAGGCTGCAGTGAGACGTGTCATTCCTGGCAGGGGCTCAGCTGAAATGTATGACCCATGAGGGAAGCCCGGCCTAGAGATAGCCCTAGGTATTAGCCAGGCACTGTGCTATTGCTTTCCTTAGATTATTAGGCTAAGTCCTCATAACGATCCTGCAAAATAAAGATTGTTAAACCTATTCTATAACTGAGGCAACAGAGGCTCAGAGAAGTGAAGCACTTTCCCCAGACCACGTGGCTAGGAAGTGGTGGAGAGTCTGCCCGAACAGAGCCCTTGCTCGGAAACATTATGCCAAATACTGAGCTCACCCACCTAGGCATCAGGTGGCGTTTATCCCTGGGAGGGTTTCTTTTTTGTCGAATTCCTACTCCACTTGTGCACATGTACTTGACAACTTCCCTGCCAGTCCTGGATGTTGAGGCCTCCACACCCATATTGATTTTCAGGCCACATACTAGCAGAGGAATTGTGAGAGTGTCCTCTCCGAAGGGACATGGTTTCTGCTCTCCTGGGGTTCACCAGCTAGACCAGGGGCTCGCAAACTTTTCCCGTAAAGAGCCAGAGAGTGAATTTTTAGGCTTTGGGGTCCATCCAATCTCTGCATGGCAACTGCTCAGTTGTGACACTGCACTGAGAAAGCCATACACGTGATTGCACTTAATCTTTAGTGCTGCCCTCCAAGGAAGGGTCCATTTCTCCCCACAGACAATACAGAAATGAATGCGTATGGGCAGATTGAGCCCATGGGCCTAAGTATGCAGACCCATGATTTAAATGGGCAAAGTAGTCCACAAGCATGTCATTGTATAAGTGCCATAAGGAAGAGGTTTCATCAGTGCTCTGAGAGCTTATTCCCCAGGACCTGGGCTCGAGGGGCATGGTGGTTCGGACAAGGTCACAAGGCTAGAGCTGTGGTCCAGGTTGCCTGCTCTTTTCCGGGGGCACCTCCCAGCACACACTATCTCCCTGGCCATCAGGAAATCTCTGGAAGCTGAGGCCAGTCCTGCAGCCCTGCTGAGAGGTGGGCAGTGACACGGGCCACACTCAGAGAGCAGCCAGGCTTTCTGCAAAGGCCAGACGTGGCCTCTGACAGGGGGCAGGAGGCTTCCACCGGCAAACCATTGGCTCATTTCTGTCCGGCGGGGCTTGCCTCTCGCAGCACCTTTTAAGAAGCTGGCACAGCAGCTGCAGCAGCACGCGCAGCGTTAATTTATGAAAATCCCAACTTGTAAAAGCTGGGCTCCCAGGAGGAGGCAGAGGCACGCTGCACTGGGGACGCTGCGTTGCAGCCACAAAAGGAAATGTTGGCGAGGTCTTCAGAGAAGGGGTGGTTGGTGGGGCGGGGACGCTGCTGGGTTTAATGGCAGGAATACGAGTCATTTGTCTTATTATAAAATAGATGTGTGTTTGGACGCAGAAAATGCTCTGGATCCTTTCTTTCCTCCCCTCGCAGGCATGAAAAGCCTGAAGCAAAACAAAATGCTGCTGATTTCGAGGCTATTTCGGGCGCCCGTCGCTGATTGCTTCGGCACACGCTGGCTTCTCAAAGAATGGTTTTAACAAATTGAAATGCAGAATGAATGAGCATCTTGCTGCTGCTGCTGCTGCCACCGCTGCCATCAGAACAGAAAGCAGTCCCCAATGGCCAGGCACGGCCCATGTCACTCAGTTCTTCCCTCGCTCCCAGATGCCCACCCACCCCCTACCTCCTGCCCACGCAGTGCGGGCTGGCGCCTGGGCTAGGCCGCCCACCCTGTGCCAGGAAGCTATTTACCAAAGGAAATAACTCCGATAAAGGGATAAAAATAGCTGACAATGATGGAAAACATTTTGTTGAGAGATCTGTTGACAAGAGAGGAAATAGAGCTGTGAAAAAGATAGGTGCTGAAGGGTACTGAGAGAGAAGTGGGCCAGCCGTGGCAGACCGGGAAGCCTGCGCAGCTGGTGCAGAGCCCGGGGGCCAAGACAACCCCATGGATGGCGAGGCCCAAATGGCCCATCTTTCCCACCGTCGGCAGCCCCAGTCCTGGGCTGTGTTGCCTGGCCTCACGGCACTGAAGGAGGGCGAGCCGGCAAGCTCCTTCATGTAGTTTGGACCTCTGGGATCGGTCTCTGAAATGCAACCCCGTGAAGGAAGCAAGCAGAGTGCAGGGTAGAGACTAGCCAAGAACTTGGCTTTGGAGTTCTGTCACTTTCAAGGCCTCGGACAAGTCACTGAACCTCTCTGAGCCTCGGTTTCCTCATGTGATGAATAAAGATTGTATTAGATCCACATCATAAGGTAGTGGTGAGAATACCTGCATACTATGTACCAAAATGGCATTATTCAGGTCATCGGGCCTTTATAAACATGGATTGAGGGCATCCTGTAGGCCAGGCACTGCCTGGGGACCCAGGATACCTTGAGCCTTGAGACTTTGAGATAGTAAATTCCTCAGGGAATCAAGAGCCCTCCTTAAAAATATAGAACTGCTCGATCTGAAACAGTCAAATTGAAGGGCCCCAGAACACATTTCCTGGGCCACAGAGACAGTCCATCCAACTCTATGTGCCTACT
>PVKM010023890.1:0-20887 GCA_004027735.1 Carollia perspicillata
ATTGACTGATGTGTAAAAATCATTATTAATTTGTAATTTGAAAAGTTTTCATTACGCAAACCCTCAACATCTTTTAGGTCACATAGAAGAATGGTCTTGAAGCTTCAAATTGAGCTCATTCATATGCAAAGTAACATCGGTGAGAAAACAAATCACGTTGACAATTTTCATTTCAATTATGGAATATTGGGCAATGATTTTTTTTCCTGAAAATCTGAAGCTGAAGTTCAGAGTCAGTAAGTCCTTGTAAAGCCCTTTCACAGCCCCAGCGGGGAGCCCGGGCAAAGAGCACAGGTCGCCGAGCTCACCGTCTGCTGCTCCACAGTTCCAGACACTGGCGTCCGTGGCCCTTTTTACAGAGGCTACTCCAGAGGACTGAGCCTCGGACCTCGCCCTAGAAACAGGGCGACATGATTCCAGTCCCAGCCCCTGCTGGTACCGCCACCCCGCTGGGAGGTCGGGGAGCACGTCTGTCTGGTTCGGCACCGGCACCAGGGCTAAGAACGGCCTGCTCCACGGCACTCGAGACATGGCAGGGTATGTCCTTTCCTCCGTGTTGTGACCACTGCTACCGCCGTGAGCCCGAAGTTTCCCAAGTGTTTCCATGAACTGCTCCCCCCAGGAGAGCTAGGAGGGGCTCTAAGCAAACACGGTTCTATGAACAAACAGTCTTTGGGCGCTCAGTGAACCAGTCCATGGCGCTGCCTGTTGAGGAGCGTGTTCACCTGAGTGTCGTCAGATTCCTCGAGAGGGAGATGGACTGGGGACCACTCCCCAAACGATCACAGAACCATTTCGTTCCCAGAGCCCTGGGGACCAGGACTCTGCGGAGTGCACTGCGGGAAAACCTGCGCCAGCCGCGGGCTGGGCACACGTGGGTGGGCTCCTAGCCTGCGCCCCCTGCTCCCGAGCCTGCCTCAGAGGAACCCCAGCATCCCCCACCCCACCCCACCATGCTCTTCAGCATTGCGACCCCTCACAGTCCAGAGAGCGAGAGTCCACTCTCCTCCCACCACAGAAGGCCCCCGAAGTCATGGGTTTGGGTGTCTGAGGCTCGTCTCTGCTTGAGAGGACCCACCCACAAGGGTCCGCAGGGGTTCTTCAGTGGTGGGCACCACAGGGCAAGCCCATCAGCAATTCCACGCTTCGTCCATTTAGCCCCTCGCTCCTCACACTCTTTTGCATCAAATCGTCCCTGTTCCGCCATTTTCCTTTGCTCAGAGCCCTGTCAGCTACTGCCCCAGGGGTCGGTCATCCCAATGCATGAAGACAGGGGTTTGTCCCTCTTTTGAAGGAGGGCAACAGGCCTGGTCCTCCATCTTGCACAAGTGAAAACGATGTACTTGTCACGTTACTGACTTTGACCACAGACTACTGAGTGTTTCTGACCAAACTCTTTGGAGTGTTTATTACAGCAGGGCAGAGCAGAAAATAGGGCGGCTTCCATGGTCTGCTACAGCTCATTCTTGTTTTTCAATATAAATGAAAAATCAATAAATTTTAAAAGTCAGATTTTACAACCTAGTAAAAGACTAATTCAACACAATGTCAGGCTTGTCGACAGCTTAATATTAGAAAAGACAGTAGGCCATGGCTGGTATGGCTCAGTGGCTGGGCGCCAGCCTAGGGAATGAGGGGTCACTGGTTCGATTCCCAGTCAGGGCACATGCCTGGTTCACAGACCAGGTCCCCAGTAGGGGGCGCACGAGGGGCAACCACATATTGATGCTTCTCTCCCTCTCTCCCTCCTTTCCCCTCTCTTCAAAAATAAATAAATAAAATCTTTTAAAAAGACATTATTAGAAAATTAAGTAAAACCATTTAGTCATCTCATTTGATCATGAGATTTCTAAAGATAAGACTCAGACTGAGGAATAGAAGGATAATTGCTCAAACAGTTAACACTACATTCTATAATAAAACTACAAATAGATACATTTTGATTTACTAAATCAGGAAGAAGACAAAGATGCCTAGTTAGCACTGTTTAGCCAATACAATAAAACACAAAATCACAATAAACTATAAATATTGGAAAAGAGGCAAAATAGGCATTATTTGTAGTCAATGGCAACATCATACAATTTAGTGGGAGTATGTTCTTCCGTATTAGGGTATGTCATCAATATACAGAAATCAATCGCTTTCCTGTGTATCCACACTGACCAGTCAGATTTAGACGATATCACGGAATCTCATTCACAGTAGTGAGAAAAGAAAAACTCCCTTGTAAACAAAACAATAGCCATAACCTTAAGAAATACAAGAGGCTAGGCCCTGGCCAAGTTAGCTGAGTTGGTTGGATGTTGTTCCAATATGTCAAGGTTGAGGGTTCAATCCCCAGTCAGGGCACATGCAAGAATCAACCAATGAATGCATGAATAAGTGGGACAACAAATCCGTCTCTCTCTCTCTCTCTCTCTCTCTCTCAAATCAACTTTTAAAAAGAAGAAGAGGCCATATTAGGAAATCTATACATTCTGCTAAGAGATATGACATGAAAACCTTTAGAGGTGTATAGTAAGATTAATTTCATAAAAATGCAACTTTCTCCCAAATTTATAGACTATACATTTCTTAATAAAATAAATCACTTTGACCTTTTTTTGGGGGGGGGGATCTCAGAAGATTGTTATGATAGTCATCTGGAAATTGTTTAAAAAAACATCACAACTCACCTAGGTAATATTTTTAAATCTATAATAAAGATTTTGGGGTGCTATTGGAGAAGTGTAAGAAGGCTTCCCGGGGAGGGGCGACAATGAGCTTTGAGAAGCACTGAACTGGAAGTCAATGGCTCAGTCTCACGCGTGTCCTCTCACCGCCATCACCATGCTGTGCCCAAATGTCCTAGGACATTCGGGGTTTTCATGAGAACAGCATAATAAATACACCTAAGATAGGACTCCCAGACTAATTAAGATTAGGAAACTGATTATCGGCTCCAAACACACAATTATGGCATCTAAGAGACTTATCCTTTGTGGGGGGTTTAGAGGTTTTATTTATTTATTTTTAGAGAAAAGGGAAGGGAAGGAGAAAGAGAGGGAGAGAAACATCAAGGTGTGGCTGCCTCTCGCACACCTCCCTTACTGGGGACCTGGCCCACAACCCAGATCCCTGACAGGGAATCGAACCAGCAACCCTTTGGTTCCAGTCTGCCCTCAATCCACTGAGCCACACCAGCCAGGGCAAAACTTAGGCTTTGAAACCGACACCAGGTTAGGAAAACCAATTAACATTTATCCAACCATAATTATCATTTTGGCATCTATATTAAGAATCACGTATTTGAGGCCACAGGTTGGCGGTGACAGCTGAGTTCCAAAATGACCACTTAAAATCCAAAATACAAATCGGCACTCTTTTCGGAAAGCATTTCCTTTCTTTATACGGCAACATCGCCTAGAGAATGGATTGCGGGGAGGGGCGGCGTCGGTGAGCAGCCTCTCCCCGGCTTCTGGATGATCCGCAGGTGCCACGACGGACGGGTCTCCTGCCGAGCTCACACGGGTGCCCCGAATGTAGCCGCTGCACACCCCCGCTGCACACGCCCGCCGTGTCCCCAGAGCCCCGGGGCGTGGCTTCCGCGCCAGCAGTGGCGCCATCTCAGCCTGGTCCGCGTCTGAGCCCCCGGGGACCTCGGGCCGGGCAGCCAGACTGGGCTTTCTCGCTCAAGAACTGCCTTGCACTTGGGGCTTCGTGGCCTGCGCAACGCCGGGCAGAACCTCCGCAGCATTTGGGGATAAAAAGTGCGTCCCTGGCTCCTGAACAGAACGTCCCGTCGCTCGGCCAGGGGCCGCGAGCCCGGTGGGACTAGATACCACCCGCACCTCTCCCCGCACAGCCCCCCAAACACCCGCAGCGATGCTGTGCCAAATAGGAGCACGGAGGATACCTAGTTTCTTTACACTTTTCTGCACGTTCTACAGACACGTGTGACTTCATCATGTTAAAATATTTAACTCATCTTTAAACAAAATGGCATAAACAAAAGCAATTAACGAAAAAAAATTGCGATAAAAAAAATGCACGTTTTAAGACAGAATAGCAGCGCCTTTTGGAGCCTGGGACAAAGGAGAAAATTAGGAGTACAGATCTGGATGTTACGTTCCGCCAGGAGTTTTCATTACTTTCGATTTTCTTAAACGCCTGCATTAAGATAGTATTTTGACGACTGAGTTTTTAGGTGCCCCTTAAATTCTGCACCGAGGCCAGTGCTTCGCTGGCCCTGTGGGAGGTACTACAAATGCGTCGGCCACTTGTGTCGGAGAACCGGCACGTCTGGTGGACGCGAACCAGGGACACGCGGCGGAAACCGGGGCGGCAGTCCGCGCGGGTGTGCGAGCGGTGGGCGCCTGGGAGGGAGGACGGAGGGGGACGGGCTCAGCCCAAAGGACGGCCTTTGCATCCCGTGGCTCCGCAAAGCGGTCCACACCACGACGTCGCACTAAAAAGCTGGAAAGGGTTCCAAATGCGCGTCTGCAGGACCAGATTTCCTTCCAGAACCCTCTCCCCGCCGCCTCACGGCGCAATCGCACTGGGCGCCGACATTCCCCCCTTCGCGCTCTCACACCGGGCCAATCACAGCGCCACTCCTCTTTGCGCCGACCAATGGGAGTGCATGAGGCTTCAGCAGGTGGGCGGGCCCCCAGCGGCCGTTACCCGGCGGGCCCTGCGGCTGCACGCGGAGAGCACTCTCTCCGAGGCTGCCGCCGCGGTCGGTCGCTTCGTGCCAGGTGACAGCAGCAATGAAGGCGACAGCTGCACTCTGAGGTACGGCGGGGGGGCAGGCTTTGGTCAGGGGAAGTTGGAGCCGGGCTTGAGGGGGACACGACAGGGAGCCCGGTTACGGAGGGTGCCGGTGGCGAGGGCCTGTCCCGGGGCCGGGCGGTGGCCGTGGGAAGGAGGCCTTCGAGGGCGTCCCCAGGGTGGTGGGGAGGGAGGCGGGCGGGGCTGACCCCCGAATTTGCGTCTTCGTCACGTGGCCTTGGTGGCCCAGAACCCCTCACTTTGGTACCTTTATCTACATTCTGTTGCGAGCCCGTCTGCCATCCGCACTGGGCCGGCACCAGGGCGGGTTTACACCCCCAAAAACTTGTTCAGAGCCCAGTTCTGGGGGCCGGTGACTTTTGCACTTTGTACTGGGAAAAGGCGGGGAGTCGCTCGTGAGTTCATCATGGCGACGGGCATGTTGTTACCAACCCCGGGCGGGCACGCACACGGCGGCAGCCGCGGGAAACCCGCGGGAAACGGACGTTAACTAGTGACTGACACGCGTGGCGGTGCGCCGACGGAGGGCCCTGATCCGCTGCCAAGGGCCGGGAGGTTTCCCTCGGAAACGGGTGTCGCGGCGCGATCTGAGGTCGAGCAGACGTTGGGGGCGGGGCGCGGGCGGAGGACACGCGTGGCCACGGTGGGCGCAGAGCCCGGGCCCGCGGAGGGTCTCCTGGGCGGTTCTGGGAGTTTGGTCTTCGCCCGAAGGACGGAGGCAGCGCTGCCGAGCTTTAAGCCGTGGCGGGAACCGATGAGGTTTGCGCTTGGGAAAGATAGTTCTGGCCGCCGGGGAGGGTACTGCGGTGGTCGCGTGCAGTCGGGGGCTCCTGGGTCAAGATGGACGAGTCCCGGGAGAGGCCGGTGGGGTCCGGCTCGGTTCTGGGGCGGACAGCGCATCAGGGGTCGTTGGGGAAACGGGAAGTGGGCAGGCCCGCGGCCATCTGCGCCGACGGCCCGGCGGGGGGCGCGGGGCTCTGCCCCCGCAGCAGCGGGGAGGGCTGCGGGGTCTCCGCGTCCCGCCGTCGGTGATGCTTTGACGGCCACCCTCGGGGGTGTGAGCAGGGGCGGCCTCGGGGCGTCTCCGGTCCCGCTGGAAGAAGAGGACTCGTCTGGGGCCGCGCGCTAATGCATCGCCGCCCGTAGTCACGCAGAAATCGGGGTTTAAGCGGACGGGCATTTTGGGTTGGGCTGCATTCCTGGCCTGCCGGGCTGCGGGCAGGGCCGGTGGACAGCCAGGAAGGCGGTTTCCCGGTTCCACCTGCGTTTCACTGAGAACAGTGTGGCTTTGTGTGCCAGTTGGCCATTTGCGTGTCTTTGGAGAAACGTCTGTTCACGTGCATTGTTCTTCTTAAAAAGCGCATGTCTTTTGTTGAGTTGCGAGAATCCTTTACATATTCCGGACGGTAGACCTTTATCAGATACCTGATTTCCAGGTGTTTTTGTCCTAGTGCCATCTTTCCCTCTGTCACAGTTTTTGACCTGGAGTGACTGTCCATAGGGGTCTTACGACACCGTGAATGGAGGGTGGAACGCAAGGGTCAGATGTGAATCACAGGCCCCTTGTTAAGACGCAAGGTGAAGACATTTGTGAAGTGTGAATGTTATTCTCACGAGTTTTTGAAAATACTTTTTAACTTAATGTTTATGTTAGTTACAGGTTTATCATATATGAATAAGCTAAAGAAATTATTTTTTCTGTTTTAATATCTTATATTGTAGCTATTAATAGATATTACTTACATAAACGAATACTTCCAGTGATTCCCAATACTCATAAGAATGTGAGGAGTTCCTGAGTCCAAAAAAGTAAAAAAAAAAAAAAATACTAATCTAGCCTAAGATCAATTATTTTAATGAACTGGCTTTTTTATTTTAATTTTTAAGTATGTTTTATTGATTATGCTATTATAGTGGTCCCATTTTTTTTCTCCCCTTTATCATCCTCTGCCCTGCATCCCCCACCCGCTTAGATCGTGTCTGTGGGTCGTACACGCAAGTTCTTTGGCTTCTCCATTTCCTATACTATTCTTAGCCTCCCCGTGTCTATTTGCTACCTACCAATTATGCTTCTTATTCCCTGGACCTTTTCCCACTTTGTCCCCACTGATAATCCTCCATGTGATGTCCATTTCTGTGATTCTGTTCATGTTGTAGTTGTTTGCTCAGTTTGTTTTTGCTTTTGTTTTTTTTTTTTAATTTTCAGTTGTTGATAGTTGTGAATTGGTTTTCATTTTACTGTTTATAGTTTTGATCTTCTTTTTCTTAGATAAGTCCCTGTAACATTTCATATAATAAGGGCTTGGCGATGATGAACTTGACCTTATCTGGGAAGCACTATATCTGCCCTCCCATTCTAAATGATTGCTTTGCTGGATAGAGTCATCTTGGATGTAGGTCCTTGCCTTTCATGACTTAAAGATACTTCTTTCCATTCCGTTCTTGCCTGCTAGGTTTCTTTTGAGAAATCAGCTGATAGTCTTATGGGAACTCCTTTGTAGATAACTGTCTCTTTTTCTCTTGCTGCTTCTGGGATTCTGTCCTTCTCTTTAATCTTACGCAACTTAATTATCATGTGCCCTAGTGTGTTCCTCTTGGGTCCAACTTCTTTGGGACTCTCTGGGCTTCCTGGACTTCCTGCAAGTCTATTTCCTTCACCAAATTGGGGAAGTTCTCCTTCATTATTTGTCCAAATAAGTTTTCCATTTCTTGCTCTTTCTCTTCTCTGACACCCCTATGATTAGGATGTTGGAACATTTAAAGTTGTTCTGGAGGTTCCTAAGCCTCTCCTCATTGTTTTGAATTCTTGTTTCTTCATTCTGTTCTGGTTGAATGTTTATTTCTTCCTTCTGGTCCACACCGTTGATTTGAGTTCTGGTTTCCTCCCCGTCAGTGTGTTGGTTCCTTGATGTTCACTTTTCCTTTAGTTCATTTTTTATAGCCTTCACTTTTTCCTCTATTTTGCATCTATACTCAATCAATTCTGTGAGCTTCCTGATTACCAGTGTTTGGAACTGTGCATCTGATAGGTTGGCTATCTCTTCATTGCTTAGTTCCTTTTCTGGAGTTTTGATCTGTTCTTTCATCTGGGCCATATTTCTTTGTCTCAGTGCTCTTGTTCCATTCTTAGGGGCAGAGTCTTAGGTATTCACCAAGAGGGGGGGCAACCCAGGTAGCTGTGTCGTGGTGCTGTCTGTGGGGGAGGGGTCTGAGAGGGAGCAACAAAGTGCTGTGGCTCTCACCCCACTTTCACCCACAAGTAAATTGGGCCCCTGCCATCCACACGTAAATTGGACCTTTCTGGTGATGATTCCTGGGTGGGTGGGTTTGTGTATATTTTACGACCCTGTGGGTCTCTCCAGTGAAGTCTCCTGTGAGGCTGGGAGCTTCTCCCACTGGTGCCTCAACCCCCACAGGTTTTCATAGCCAGAGGTTTTGAGGCTTCATTTCCCGGCACTAGAGCCCTGGGTTGCAGGGTCTGTCTCGCTCCCCAGTTGTTCTTCCTGGTTTTTCCATGTGCCAACATGGGACCACTCACTCGGCCAGCCACCTCCTCTCCTGCCTGGTCCATTGCCTTGCTTTGCGTCCTGTCCACCTGGGCTGCCTGTCTTCACCCCGCCTCCCAGACTGGACGAATGTTTCTTCTTTAACTCCTTGGTTGTCAGGCTTTGATACAGTTCTGTTTTTTTGGAAGTTCTGGCTGATTTTTGTCTTTAAATTTGTTGTCGTCCTTCTTTTGGTTGTGCAAAGGAGCAAAGTGTATCTGCATATACCTCCATCTTTGCCAGAAATTCCAACTTTCTTTCGATCTTAGTCTTTATCTTAAATATTTACCTGATATTCCTAGAGAAGGCTCATTACTGACATAAATACAATCTCTTAAGTCAGGACTTAACTAACTTCAAAATTTTAAGTGTAGTAGAGAAGTCCATAAATTATATGTGTTTGTGCATTTTCTCAGGGAAGTAACTGATTTTATCAAATCTTCAGAAAGTTCATAACCCCAAAAGTTAATCTGTAGCTAGTCTTGTGGCAGTAAAAATATTATTAGGCCGTTTTTCCCCATTATTAGCTAAAAGGAATTTTTGAAACATTAAATTGGAATCAAATACTTCCAGTGCAGATAATTCCTGCAGGTCACAACTGTGTATTTCAATTTGTATATGTTAGGCATTTAGAACATATTGTGTATAAAAATGAACTCATCATCCTAGCCGGTGTGGCTCAGTTTGCTGGAGTGTTGTCTCATAAACAGAAAGGTTGCAGGTCTACAACCATACCACCCTGAACTCGCCCAATCTCTGACCCCTCCCTTACCTGCCTGCCCCGTGGGCTGGCTCTGGGCACGCATTGGAGGAAGGTGTCTTTCCAGTCACTTCTGCTTCCTCATCCCCGCACTGTACTGTGAGCACAGATGTGGATACAAAGCCCCAGGTGGCTCCCCTTCCTTGCTTCCCCACACACCATACCCCCACATCTCTATCCCGTTGTCCATGCCCTGGATCTTCTCCCTCCGGTCAGCCAGGCCTGGTCGGTGCTGCAGGGTTGTGATTCTTGCAGACTCTCCACTTGGAGCAGCAGCGTTCCCCCAGGCTCTGCCCAGATGCCCTCTAGGGAGAGACCCGAAGGTCTTCGAGGGGATGGAGGAAAGGGTCTCTGCCCACCCAGCAAACACTGCGCCCTGTGATGCTCCCTGTCCCAGCCGAGGCCTCTGCCCACCCCCCTGGGCAGGGTTTCACTGGCCTTGCCCAGCAGCGACCCTGACAAACCTCAGGGGTGGCTGCTGGGAGCTCCAGCCCAGCTCGGGTAACTGGCTCAGGCTCCCTCATGTGGCAGCTGGGTTCAGAGAGCCGTCAGTAATTTTTAAACATTTTTATTGAGGTACAGTTTAATTTGAGTAACTTTATCAAGTAACTTAGCTTTATCAAGTAATTTGATGGGATGTATCAAGTAATACATCCCATCAAATGTATTAGAACAAGTTAGTCCCTCCAGCGAGACCCCTTGTGCCCACTCACAGTTATCCCCTCAGCCCACACCCTGTCCCAGGCAGATTCAGTCTGCTTTCTGTCTCCGTAAATTGGCTTTTCTGTGCATTCCTTTAGATGGACTCGTAAAATAAGGTGATCTCTTACCCGGCTTTCTGTTTTGGAGGTGTTAATAAGGGTATAGTTTGTTTGGGAAACATTTTTGATTTGGTTGTAATTTTTTTGGTGGGGAAATATATTGTATATTTTTTTAATGTTCCTTGGAAATTTCAAAAGGGTGTGTCTCAAGTGTTCAAATACAATAGTACAGCTGTATGTAATTGTCAGTTCATGCTTTTAAAAAGTTATTCAAATGTTCTACCAATTTTGTTTATTAGCCCTCTTACATTAGAATCTTTGACTATAATTGCCACTTTGTCAAATTCTTGTTTTTCTAATATTCTTAATGTAATTCTGAATGTAATAATAGTTGAATATTTATACCTCTTCTAGAATATTCATTCTTGAGAGATGCAGGCCAGCGCAGCGGTGGAGGCAGCTTCTGGTAACGGCTCCCGCAGTGGTGGGGGAGGCGTGCTCAAAGGTAAGGGGCGGCCGGGCGGCTCTGTTCTAGCTGCAGGGAGAAGTGCTGAATGCAACTGGATCGGTAGCTCCCCCTCCAGTGTTGCCTCTTTTTACGCTTTCCTCTCAGTAATGTAGTGCGGTTCAGCCAGCTTTATCTTGGCCAGCTCACTCAGGGGGTCTTGTGAGTATGAGCAGCCAACACAGGAGCTCCGGGGGAAATGGAAGATTCAGGGAGAGAAGGGGAACCAGAAGAGAGCATTTCCGTCCAGCCGTGCCTTGGGGACTGCGGGCACGTTGGCCTCTGCTGCCCAAGTTAAATGCAGTTTGTCTTCACACATCCAAATTTCTGTTCCTGCAGTAATGGTAGAAGAAAAAATAAATAGAGCAGAAAGAGCAAGGTGACTGAATTTGATGTGCTTATAATTGATTGTGGCTTTAACTATTAAGTGAACTTCAGAAAAAAATGTAATGCTATTTTAAGTCAGAAGGGAAGTAATGGATTATTCCGCAAATGGAATTAATATAATTGACCATACATTTGGGGTGGGGGGGAATAAGTCAGATTACTGCCTTCTGCTAGGGAGGAAAAAAGTCTACATAGTATAGAAAGGCTGTGAGGCACAATACACGGAATAAGTTGTAAAAGAATAATTTGTAATTGTGTGGTGGGAAAGACCACAGAGACAGACCTAGAAAAGGCTGATCCATTTAACTAAATCACCTTAAAAACCCGCCCTGGCTGGTGTGGCTCAGTGCATTGAGTGCGGGCCTGTAAACCAACCAAGGTTCGATTCCCAGTCAGGGCACATGCCTGGGTTGCAGGCCAGTTCCCAGCAGGGGACGCACGAGAGGCAACCATACACTAATATTTCTCTCCCTCTCCCCTTCCCTTCCCCTCTAAAGATAAATAAATAAAATCTTTGATAAATTAATAAACAATAAAAAATAAAAATTCTTTTAAAAAAGAGAATTTTAAATACAAAAGAGCAAATGAATAAGTCAAACAAAGCACATATAAACTAATTACTAAAATGTTGCAGCCCACCAAAAAAAAGTATTTTTGCCAATCTGACAAAAAATAGGTATAATTTTGATTGATTTACAAAATATAATAATAGTAATTATCTACCCTTTTTGCTCCAAAGTGACTTTTTAAAAATTCAGATGCCTGTACATACATATGAGGATTTCTGGTATCAGAGATTAAGCAATCAGATACGACCTTATTTTGAGACACGACCAATGAGTTGGCATCTCTATTATGTGACCTACAGAGTTATGGTTCAAGACAGGTTAATGTTGTGTTGGCTGTTGTCATTTTCTATTTAAGAAAGTTTAAGGGAAAAGAGGTCAGTGCCCCTGACTAAGTAGTCAGGCATTGCATGTCCTAAAAATTCTTGGGGCGCACAGGTTGAAAATAGCCATATTGGCATTTGAATCCAGGTGTTCCATTGCTGCCCCCAAATCCCACGTGCTGGGAAATGGGCTCGTCATCCTCTCCCCCTCCCCACTTGCTTTTCCCCTCTCTTCTGAACCAGCTCTGCTTCGGGAAGCCCCTGCTCTGCAGCTCCTGGTGTTCCCATTCGACTGCAGGGCCCAGTCGCAGCCCTGCTCAGGACGGGGGAGCAGTGCTTAAGCAGGCGGCGGCCCACTGGTCCGCCATGAAACCAGTTTAGCTGAGCTCAGCTTTTCTTTAGTAAAACAAATAGACCAGAAAATACCAGAATGCACTGGGCATAGTTGGAGTAGTTACTGTCTTGTAAAATTTGTTTCACTATTCACACGCGTATATGTGTTGTTTACTGGATCTTTATTTTAGAGAGAAACGTCTCTTTGTTGTTCCACTTACTTGTACATTCATTGGTTGAGTTAGGGCCCTGTATGTGCCCTGACCAAGGACTGAACCTGCGCCTTCGGTGTATTGGGGTGATGCTCTAACCAGCTGAGCTACCCAGACAGGTCCCGTCTCCTGGATCTTGATACGAAACTTGTTTCTGACTGTGTTCTTGGGCAAAAATATATATATGTATATATGTTAAAATAGATTCTTATATATACTTATATAAACGTACAACTATTAGCAGCTGTCAAATATAGCCACTAATCTCGCTCTCCCTTCTCCGCCGTTTCTAATCAGCCACCGAGTCTTGTGAGCTGCGGAACTGTTAAACCAGGGCCTTCCTCAGCCCCGGTCCGCACTCTCAGTCTGTCTGCTTCCAGTCTCCCCTCCCAGCCTTCGCTCTTCCTGCTCTCCAGGTGTCCAAACTCAGTCCTCTGAAGCCTCGGGAAAAGAACCCCACCCCTTAACATGTCATAGAGGGCCTTTTTGCTGTTCGAGGCTTTGATCATTCCCATAAAGCTATTTTACTCCAGACAAAGTGGCTGAGAGTGTCCTGAAAATAACCATGTTCTTCCACACAGGTAACTTCATAGTTGCTGTTTGATTTGCCTAAGGTGACTGTTGTGTTTCAAAGCACTTTTTAAACGTAAGGTTTATTCAGAAATTGTCTTCTTTCTTCCCAAGCATTTACCTGCTCATCATCACAGCTCTGTCGACCCTCATTACCTGTATGGCATCTATGTTTGCTTTTCCTCTGTGTGACCCTTGGGGGGGGCCCTAAGTATCTGGGTGCACCACACATGTCCTCTCTGTCTCTGCAAGGCCTCCAGCTGGAACTGGTAGGCCGGCAAACACTCCTTCCACTGATCTGTCAGTGGGAGAACGGTGGCCACTGTCTTGGCTGGGACCACCATAACAAAAGACTGCAGACTGGGTGGCTTCCTCCACAGATACTTCTTTTCCCCAGTTCTAGAGGCTGGAGGTCTGAGTCGGGGCACCGTGCGGTCGGGTTTTGGTACGGGCTCTCTTCCTGGCCTGTAAGTGGCTGCCTCGCAGTGTCCTCCTCACAGGGGAGAGAGAGGGCAAGCTCTCTGGCACTTACCTCTCTTTGAGGTACCCATGTTCGTGACCTCATCTAGCCCTGAATGCCTCCCAAAGGCCCCATCTCCAGTTACTGTCACGTAGGGAGTTCAGGCTTCCACATAGGAGTCTTGGGGGAGACACAAACCAGTGCATCGTGGCAGCCACAGGGGATATTTTCAGAGATAATGTGGAAGCATTTCTGCATTGGGAAGAACTTGGACCAGAACACATCCAGGTTCTTTTCTGCTGCTTAGAATCTGTAATGTCCCTGTTGTTACCATTTTTATCCTTTTTCTTTCCCAACTCAGATGAGCCTTCTAATCCTGAGAAAGGAAATTTGTCATCTTCCAGTGGATATAATGAAGCCAGATCGACTTTTTGTGATGATGGCTGGGATTCCGTGGCACAAGATCGAATTGCTAATGATGGAGATACCAGCAGCACTGACCAAACAGATGCACTGGAGCCGTCTGTTCCTGCGGGCGCAGGCACTGGCCTGGAGAGTGCTTGCCCTCAGTCAGGGGAGTTTGAAGACAGTGTCGACTGTGTTTTCTTGAATGAAACATACTCTATACATTATGCAGAGTCAAACCTAAAGAGTGAGAATGTTATTCTTTTAAATTCAGAATTAGCTTCTGAAATGCAGAAAAGAGAGGAGTTGTTTTTTGATGTTTCGGAACATAGTAAGATTCTTAGCCTAGAAAGAAGCTACGAGATTTCAGGTGGTTTTAAAGGAACTGCTGAAGATGAGCAGAAGCCTGACACAGACGAAGACTCACAGCAGGAGTATCACAGTGAGGAAGAGCAGCAGTATCTGAGCAGCCGTTTCTCGTTCGACAGGACAAAACCATCAAGTGCATCCAGCCTGGAAGTTGTTGGGTTAGGAAGTTCAGGTTATGAGGGTAGTAAACACACTGGCAGCCCGGAAGCTGCTCCCGTTAGGTTAGGAGGTAGCTCTAGCATCTGTTTAGATTCAGTTGATGTTTACGGACAAGAAGATTCACTTCATGTCTCCAAATTTCAGAATTCTGTTACATTAAGCAATTACCATAAACCAAAGCATGAAAAGTGTAAGGAACAAGAGACTAGTTTAATGTGCCACACAGTATTTGCTGAAACTGTACTAAGCAATAGCCCTCCTGAAAATCAAGAATCTCAGTCTAACAGCAGTTCCTTAAACCCTCAACAGGCATTGAAAACTAAAATTTATACTGGCAAAATTAAATCTCAAGTAACTGAAACTAAAGATTTTTGTGGAAATACACCTGTTGAGAACAAAATGTTACAACACCTTGAAAATCCTAGCATAGTACCACAGGACAAAGCTTTAGAGACAGTCCCACAGCCCTGTGAGGATAGTCAGACTTCCTGTTCGCTGTATGACGACTCAGCACTTTCGGCCTGTGAACATTCGCACTATGTGAGCCTGCCAAACACCCCTAACTCGGCCCTGGATCCTCCTTCTCCTCCTCCTCCTCCTCCGCCCAGGACTGGCGTCAGAGGTGCGCAGGAAGCAGAAGATGGCTCCCTAGAAGGGACTGCGGGCAGAGCTGCCGAGCAGACGGTCCTCCTCCGTGTGGAGGGAGCGCGTCCCGACTCCCTGACGGTGGCGCCGCGGCGCACACGCACCATTAATCAGACAGTGGATGTGAGCTCCGACTTCAGGGCCTGTTTCACAACCAGCCGTGCAACAACGGCAAGGCCTTCCACGGTGTCTACATCCAGCAACACAGAGATAACGATGATGAACAAGAAGCGCCCCGGTGAATGTCAGAAGGGGAAACACCGGAGCGTGGCCTGTAACACAGATCGGTCCTACTGTCCAGGCAGCGAGGACACACAGATGGCCGTGATGAAAGGGCCCCTGGGGAAAGCCTTCTCAGTCGACAGTGTGAAACCCAATGGAAACTTTCTAAATAAGGTAAAACCAGTATGACTAATAATAGAATTTTATTTGACTTTATAAAGAGGCAGTGTGTGTTAATGTAAATCGAATTTCAGCGGGGGTTCCTGAGACCTTTGCGAGAAAGGGCTGGGTGGAGGGAAAAGGCAAATAAATAGGTTGCTGCCAGCCCTATCCTTTCCTGGTGGCTGCTGTTGCCACCAAGTCCACTGGGACCTGGGTTTTATGTTGTGCCAGTTTGGAGGCCCAGATAGAGTGGGTGGTGTTTGTCATATGTTTCTAATCGGATTTTAAATCACGTTTGCAGGATTCCCTGGAATTAAGAAAGACACTTGCTGTTACAGACTTAAAGAAACATCCTGAGAGGTAAATTAGGTGTATGAGCTTGCAGACATAACGTGGGGGGAAAGTAGAATAGTAATTTGCTTTTTGTAGGGGACTTAACCACACAGAATAGTAACGTAAAGAGACCTTAAGAGATCATCTGCTTCAGCCACTGCCTTCAAACAGAAGAAATACTAGGGCAATAGAGAATGGAAAAGCTTTTCCACTTGCTGGGATTTCAGTCTCAGTAAGTCCTTTAGAAACTCATGGCCTCTTTATTCAACCCAAATCCACAGTGATGGAGTTACTCGATTTTCTTTCATTTGATCCCCCATAGACCAAAACAAAATAGCACTTTTGGAAAATGTCATGTATATGAAGAAGTAAAGAGCTACTTTCACTGGGATACTTTAATTTTATTTTAATTTATTGTATAACTTACTTTGCATTCATTAGCTACCCTGTAATTCACAACACAAAAGACAATCAGGGGGTGGATAGGGGAGGAGAAAGGGGGAAGCTGCCGAGAAGCCAAATTAGTTTTCATGCTCTGAGGTCATTTACTTTTTCCATCATTTATCCTTCTTTCTTCCGAGTTTGATTCGGTATTCAGTCCTATACAGTTAAGAGCTGGTTTCCTGACACAGAGGTATTGAGAACAACAAAACATGGCAACTACTAGCAGCAACTGTTAACATTCAGGAAATGTAGAGATTTGGGGCTTTTTGATCAAATAACATAGCAGAATATTTACTTATAATAATGACCCTTGATTAAGAAAAATGTGTGTCTATTTTCTATTTTTAAAAAAAACACATTTAAAAACAGTTTTCATCCAAGGATGCTCATAACTTTTGAAAATGTTGGCCAGAGCTTGATTTAGGTTAAAGGCTATTGATTCTGGATGAAGTCAGTACTTTACTTTGGGATCCCTTTTTCATAAAAAAAATATATGAATTCGAGAATCGTTTACTTCCTTGAGGTCTGAAAGGACGATACTAGCTCTGACCCTTACCGTCCGTGTTTTCTGTGACTGTAATGTGTTCCTATGCCCCTTCCGTGTTGGACAAGGAAACGGAAGAGACTTAAAACTGTTTTTGAGGCTCACCGGTGACACAAAAATACTTGGTATCTTAACCAAACCTGTGCTTTTATTTCAAAGGGAACCTCAACTTTCTAAAGACAGGGAGAAGAATGTGCCGTCCACGTGCTGCCAGACAGTGACGCAGAGAGCAGTCAGAGCCGAGCTGCAGCTGCTGAGTGTCCACTACCAGCTGTGTCACCGCCACTGCAGCGACATCTACAGACTCGTCACGGAGGACAGGGCAGGGCTCAGCAGGTGACTGCGGCGTTAGATCCCCATCATTCAGGAACGTGCGCTATCCTTTCATTTATTCTAGGAAATGTGTTGGATTTTCATTTCCGAAGGGCAAAACGAGGGGTGCATTGGAACTAAATTTTCAAGAGTAATACAGTAGAATCTCATGGGGAGCAACAGTGTATGTCGGGGTGAAGAATCCAGTGAAAAGATGAATTTGATGTTTCTTACAAAGTCCAAGTTCAGATGAAGTCAGTTGCAGGGTTTCACATGACATTCCCTCACATTCTCTCTGGCTTATGTACTGAGGGTAGCTGGTACTGCTTCTAGAAAAACGTATTTTCTGCGGTGCGTTTTCTTTCACTGAGTATTTAAAAGAAAAAAGTTTAAAGATGTGCTAGAACTGAGTGTGTGACACAGTATTAGTGTTGAATGGACGACTTAAGCTTCAATCAGTTTTGTGAACTTAACTTTCGAACAGGGATTTGTCAACTCATTCTGTGAACAAGGAGTTAGGATCGGCACTACTGTCTGTTTTGGGAGACCTGAAAGCTAAGTACGTGCGTCTGAAAGGGAAAATAAACGAGGGCGTGCCCCTGGAGGAGCTGCCCCCGCTGTCTGTGGAGTCCAAGTTGCTGTCCGCCTTCTCCACGTTTGCTTCCAGGGTATGTACGTATGTTGTAGGAATACAATTTTACTTTAGTTCAATAAAACATTTAAATCTAAACTAAAACATTTTAAACTTTCTGTCTTTCCAGCTAATGAAAAAAGAACCACATGTGTAAGTTATAGTTTCATCTAATCTAGGATTCATTTGATCTTAAAAATTGCTTAATTTAATTAATTTTAAGTTTTATGATTTGGTCCTTATTTAGAACATTGACAGATTCTTTAATGAAACATTTATCTGTTTAGCTTTTCGGGAGCGGATTCCGACCTAGACAACCACATTGTATGTGATGGTGACGTTTCCTCAGGCCTAAAACAGACGCTCTCCCAGGTGAGTCTTCAGGCAGCTCAGCAGCGCACGGTCTTCGGTTTTGTGGCTCGTGCCGCCTGCGCTGGGATTCGCAGGAGCTCTCACACCCTTCTCTTCCTCCGCGGGCTCCTGCCCGAGGGGTGCAACTGATGAGGCGGAGCAGAGCGTTCCTTGGCCTCTGGTGCTCTGAGAGAAGTGTTTGTCACTCCACAAATTGTGAGGTGACGTAGAATCATGAATCACATTTCACTATCAAGGGAGGCGGTGGAGGGGGGCAACCAGAGTTTACCCCTGCTTTCTGACTCGAGTTTTAACTCTGAGGTTGTAGTGTTTGCGCAGTCTTATGTACTTGGATTCATTCCAAGGACAAAAGGGAAGTACTTGATTGATTTATATTCCTTTATAATATTAACAAATGATTAAGAGTAAACTACTCTAGTCGTTTATTTGTTTCATTGTTCTAGTCATCTCCACTATGCACAAAGAGTCAACAGATCGAACAGCAGATATGGAGAGTACAAGATGTAGATATGTGTGATTTATTTAACATCTAAGCTTTGACTATAAGACAACATTTTAAGTTGGGATTTTACTTTAATAACCTGTCGCGTCACCAGATTATGCGTGAAAGCCAGTGTAGTATGCAGTGTAGCGTATCTGAATTTCAGTTACTTCCGTGCCACCGTCACCATTTTCTGTAGCCATGTGTTACCTGTAACGTTACTTGCTTTGTATTCTTTAAACAGTCTCCTTTTTAAATGAACTTATATATAAAGAGTAGCTTCTTGCCCTGGCTGGTGTGGCTCAGTGGATTGAGCTCGGACTGCGAACCAAACAACTGCGGTTCGATTCCCAGTCAGGGCACGTGCCTGGGTTTCAGGCCAGTTCCCAGCAGGGGGCGCACGAGAGGCAACCACACATTGATACTTCTCTCCCTCTCTCCTTCCCTTCCCCTCTAAAGATAAATAAATAAAATCTTAGCTTATTTACTATCACATATGAGAAAGTAGTATTACTTCCCATTAATATAAGGTATGCGTAAGCCACATTAACTACATGACTAATAAATGTTAAAATGAGAAATACTTACATGTATGTCTCCGAAAGTCATCTGAATTACTTACGTCTAGTGTGCGTGCCACACTTGGCCGAGTGACGGGAGCTGGGGCAGCATCCCGCCGCTGTGCACTGACTGGGTCCACTCGAGCCCTACCTCTTGCTAATGGCGGGACAGGCACAGCGACGAGGCGCCAAGCTGCAGCTCGCTCACTGCCGGCTTTGGAGAGCAGCTCTGCCCTGAGCCTTCATGGGATGGGGCCGGTGCGGTGAAGGGCGCCGCCACGGAGAGGGAGCACCGGAACGGCCAGGCCTTAGTCATGGTCACTGTGTTTATTTTAACCCCCAGGTGTCTTTGTTGTCTGACAACAGTTGCCCTAACCAAGGTACCTCACCCACGGAAGATGGTTTGAAAAATGGTGATATAGACGGATACTTCAGCCAACTGAAACTTGATGACAGAGGTCGGTGTAAGAATATGTTGCCTTATGTCATTGCTATAAAGCAGTAAGTTTTAAAATATCTCTGGTGCTCATTCATTACATTAAGATAAATACATTTAATTGAATGGCATCACTGATTATAAATGCTAAAAAAGTTATTTTTACCGTGTACTCAACATCGTTAAGGTTCCCTAACACTCTATCTGATGATGCCAAATAATAATACATTTATTCTTCTGGTTCATGTTTTCCAATCTGAAAATCTGTCCAATTTGTATCTCTGTAAATTGTATGTAATGTTTTTTATTTTCTCCTCTATGAAAAGAGGTGTGATCATTATGATGGTTCCAAAAAGATCACAGAGAAACTTTTAAAGAAATAAAGAGCTGTAGTGCCTCTTGATCCCTTTTGAAGACACTGTGAGTCCGCGTGGACAGACGGCGCAGACCCTTCTAACAGCGGGGGGCTTCGAGATCAGACGGAGAGGCGAGGCCCCCGCGCCAGCACCGAGGAAAGGAAAACCGGGAAGCCGGTCACTCAGGCTGAAATGCACGTGTTACTCGGGCTGCTGAAAGCCTCTCCGAGTCTTTATGCTCGGTTCTCCTATTTTGCTAACACTTATTTGTATGCTTATACATAAAATTAGTAATAGTCTTCATGGCGATTCATTTTGAGAAGCTCTCGGGTAACTTCTCATTGGGGTAAACATACGTAATTCATGGCTGTTCATGTTCAATTTTCAGATTACAGAAGTCATCAGGAAGTGAGTGAGGACTGGTTTGACGCTAAAGAGAGCCTGCCGGGCGCTGACTGCTCAGGAGACCGTGGGGCAGAGCAAGACAGCCAGGACCCGCGGTGCACGCCGGGTGGGTCTCTGACGCTTACCGAGGAGCCACACCGGGCTCCTTTTTAAAGAGTGCTCACTGCCTTCTCTGTTATTGGGGCGACTGAGCTGTTGTAATGTTTTATTCCTATTCATGGCTTTTCTTTGTAAGTATAGAAAATCAGAAAATTAGCCATCTGGAGGTCAATTTTTTTAAATCAATTTAAAATGTTCATTTATCTCTCAGAAAGCTATCTGCCAAGAGCATAAATCCAATTTAGTTAGGAGGTGGAGGCCCAGCACCTGTCCCTCGCTCTGGGCCACCAGGCCTCCGTCAGGGCCCTTAGCTCTGCAGCGTGTGGCCAGTGCAACGCGCTCCCCATCCCCGCAGGCAGGGGGCAGGCAGGCAGGACTGCCCGTCTCACTGGAGTAGGGAGCGCAGGATGAGAACGCGCCCCCTCCTCCGCTCCAGGGGTGAGCTCCCCTCCGGGCAGTCCCTGTGCCTGTGGGGCTGCCCCTTCCTCTGGCCCCGCAGTCTCTGTCCTCCGTCATCTCTAGTGATGCGCCCCTGCCTCTGTTTTCCCGTGTGCTCAGGTAGATTTTTATTTCACATAACAATGGTTTCATTGTTCTATCTGTATAAGTGATGCTTATTAAGATATTTTAACAAATTATAAAAGCACAAGAAAATTAGAATTACCTGAAGTGTCTCCAACCTACAAGGACCACTGTTAATTTCCTTCCCATTCTTAATACACACACACAGTTGTAGTGGCATTACATCGTCTAGTTT
>PVKM010023891.1:5670-20972 GCA_004027735.1 Carollia perspicillata
TGAGAAAGTTGGGGTGATTGGGACAGTGGGGTCTGAGGTGGTCTGTGTATGGCCATCTATCTGTTTTCTGTGGTTCTCAGAGACTGGTGAAATTGCACCAAGAGGCCCTAGCCACACGGCTCAATTGCTTGGAGTGTTGCTCCATGCACCGAAAGGTTTAGGGTTTGATTCCTGGTCAGGGCACATATGTAGGTTTTGCATTAGACCCTCTGTCAGGGAGCCTACTGGAGGCAGCCGATCAATGCTTCTCTCTCACATCGATGCTTCTCTCTCTCTCTCTCTCTTCCTCTCTCTCTCTCTCTCCCTTCCTCTCTCTCTAAATCAGGGGTGTCAGACTCATTTTCACCGGGGGTCACATCAGCCTCGAGGTTGCCTTCAAAGGGCCAAATGTCATTTTAGCACTGTGTAAATGTAATTAATTACTCCCTAACAGTTAAGCGAGAGCTCAGCGCTGCCACCAGGTAGAAACAAGGTGCTGGGGTGGATTCAGCCCACAGGCCTTGTGTTTGCCACCTGTGCTCTAAATCAAAAAACATTCTGTTGGGTGAAGATTTAAAAAAAAAAAATTGAAACAAAAGACAACCCTATTTCTTTAGACTCTTCCATGAATCGGTCCAGGGCCACAGTAACTGAAAGTAATTGGATTCTAGAGATAGTAACAGTTATGCTAATGTGGGTATCAGAGGAGACAATGGTGTGGGAGCTGAGTACAGGCCCCTATGGAGGTGGGGCAGGAGAATTGGCAGGCTCCGCTGCAGAGGCAGAGGAGCCCCAGGGGGAACTATGGGGCTGGGGATGAGGAACAGGAAGTGGTAAGGAAACTGGGGTGGTTTAGAGAAAAACAGAGAGCAGCAAGGTGGAGAAGGGGAAGGAGGAGGACCTTTTCGGATGTTAATAATCATGTGAATATCGCCAGATGTTCCTTATTAAGTAAGTCCTTTCTGCGTGCCAGGCACTATGTGCTTTTAACGGATGCCATTTTTATCCTCGCCACAAGCTCACGACGTGGGTAGGTTCTCAGAGACAGGTGAAATTGAAGCGGCAGGCTTTTAATAACTTGCCCCAGATTGCTTGGCCGGCACATATGCAAAGTAAAGTACTCTTAACCTCTACTCTATACCACCTGTCATTTGTCCAAAGATGGAAACAAAAGAGCAAAGAAGACCAGGAGAGAAGAAATTCTGGAACGACTCTGAAGAGAGTGACTTGCCTGAAGGAGGGACCTAGGAGCAGAGAAAATAAAGATCCGATAACAGATAGTAAACCCTTCACAGGAAAGGATGCTGACTTCGTAGGCTTGCCCCTGGCTCCTCTTGCATCGCTGGTGGTCCACCTGGAGGTGAAGAGTGTGTGTGAGAGTATGCGTGTGTTGGGAGGGGTCCATGTACTCGTGGTGGACCACCTAAGTGTGCAGCCAGCTGATCCTACTGATGAAGCAAAGGTGAACCAGATGAGAGTGTGAAAACTGCCACCCCTACCTGGTCTGCAGGTAACTGCCCTCTGAAACCTGAACTACACTGCTACCTATATTGAGCTTGAAGGGCCATAGCGGAGAGGACAGAGAGACGGGCAGAGAGGATGTGGTCTTGGAAGAGAAGCCCCAGATCCTGGGAGTGGGGGCAGTAAGAATGAGAGGGAGGCCTGGCTGTGCATGTCCTGCCTGGAGTTCTACACACCGTTGGGTCAAGGGAGCTTCATGGTTAGGTGGCTGGGGCTGTCAGCCACCTTGGAGAGGGACACCTGGGCCTTCTAAGACACACTGGCACTGCTTTGTGTGTAGCAGTGTCATGTGGCATTGGGGACATTTTATTTAGAGAGTTGGACTCAAATTAAGCTTAAATGTCCACTAGTTGAGTGACCTTAGGTAAGTCACTTGCCTCTCTAAACTCAAGTAGGGATACTGATACCGTCTTGAAGTTCTCCCTGCCCACTGCAGACTTTCCATGAAGCGGAGCCAGGTGGGGCTATGTGCGGATGTGCTTACTCTGTGACCAGACTGGAGGGAGAGCATCTCATCCGAGCCATGAGGAAATGGCTAACAGGTACTCTTGACAAGCAGGTATTCAATGGTATGAGAAGCCGTTTAAATGGAAGCGGGAGCAGAGGTCTTCTGCTGGCAGGGAGTAACTTCATTAGTGCTGTCACAGTGGCTGTTAACTGTCCCCATCTATCATTTGTTCAATACCCCTGTGAAATTAGCCGACTGCATATTACAGCGGAGCTCTGATGTGCCAGTCTCCCCTGAAAGCATCACACTGTCTTCTGTTACGCATTCTTTCCACCCTCCACCCGTTTTTACTGCCCATTAATAACCTTTCATTTGCATCATGGAACATTGAAGTCTTTGGCCAATTACATGAAATTACAGGTCCTCTGTAGGTGCTCTAGGTCACTGGGTACCTTCATTGTGGAAGCAGTGGGCTGCAGTGGATTTATATTTCAAACATCACTTGACTTCTGCCCAGTTTGGGATGCAGCAGTGAAATTTCAGCTGGCACAGTGAGCCTCCACTTTTGGCTTAATAAACTGGCTCATGCCCAACCCGGATGGAAGTACAAAGTCAGTCTTGACAGACCCCTTTAAGGGATCCTTTTAGCTCATATGCTACGAGGGGAACAAGACATCTCAGAGCACAAGAAACTTGCTCTTTTACTCATGGAGACTCTGCTGCAGCACAAGTTGAGGTGACCTTTGGCGTGTGTCCTCTGGGAGAATTCTCTTCTCGTAGAACTATGATTGCAATAGTTTTGATTCAGGAAAAGAGTTTTCTTATACTTTTGAGTACAGCTACATGTCTTGTAATTGTCTAGGAACTCGAATACAAAAGTAGGGGAAGCCAGCACTTATGGAACATTTATTACCAGCCAGGCACAGTGCTGGGCATTTATGTGAATTCTCACCTAGCCCTGCAAAACAGCCATGAAAGCTGGCTTCACAAAGGTGCAAACTGAAGCACCAATAGGTCAAGAGAATAATCCAAGGTTGAAACTTGACCGTAACTTTTCTAAATGCACAAGGAGGCAGTGTTGAGCAAACTGAGACAAATGTCCTCGGGTCTTGGCTCTGCCCCGTGTTAGCTGAGTTACCAGTGGAAAACCATTTCTCCTCTCTGTGCCCTGAATTTATCATCTGTATAACAAGGAGAGGAATGCCGCTCAGCTCCAGGATTGTTATGAGATTAAATTAAACACCATAACAGCCTCAGGCCTACGGAAGGTAATCAATGACTCTTAGGACTTTTTCTCTTTATATGTGCTACTCAGGGAGAAAGCTAAAAAAGCCTCAAAACGAGAAGTGAAGATATACTCATGTGAAAAAATTGGAAACACAAAAGCACTGAATTTCACAGCACTATTTGTTGGTATTATGTAGTTTAAATGGCCTGGTACAGCACTTAGTAAAAAACGCTTATCATTGCAGCAATGCAGGGGCAGTGCAAACGCTTAAAGCAAGAAGGATTGGATGAGGGAGAGATCAATACTGAAGTCATAACAAATGACAATCACCTCCCCTCTAAGATAGCTTTGATTTAAAAAAAAACTTTATTTTTTTAAATAGGCAATACATTCCATGGCTCAAGTATCAAAAAGTTTAAAAGTTCACAAAGGGAAGCTTTCTCCACATTCCTAAGTTTTGAGTCCCCAGTGCTCCTCCCCAGGGGCAAGCGGTGTCGCCAGCTCTCAGAAACACACCGTGTGTCTAAGCACATACATATAAATAATCTTTCTTATACCTTACTATGTTCTTTCTGGACTATTATTTACATTGTTATTTTACTGACAAGATATTTTAGAGATGAATGCATATCAGTATTTATAGAACTTCTTTTTATTTTTACACCAGCATAACATTCTATTGTATGCATGCATGATAACTTATTAAATCCCTGTTGATGGATATTGCATTATTTCAATATTTTCCCACCAGTAAAAGTGCTGAAGGGTCATATGTAGATCTCATTTCACATGTGTGTGAGATTAACGATAAGATAAACTCTTTTCCAAAGACTGTGCGTTTCTAATGTTGATGGCTGTTGCCACACCACCCTCTGCAGAGGTGCTGACTCACCCTCCTCCCAGCTTCGCGTGAGAGCACTTGCTTCCCTACAACTTCTCCCTCCCAATGTTTTACAAAGCTTGGTTTCTACCAATGATAGATGAAAATGGTGTCTCAGAGTCATTTAAACACATATTTATTGTATTATGAGGGAGGTTGGCCACCCATTCCCATGCTTAAGAGCATATACGTTTTTTCCTGGAAAATGTCTTGTGAACTCTATCCTCTTTGCTATTTTGTTGTTTATACATCTTTTATGTGTTTCAATTATATTTCCCAGTTTGTCATTTCTCTTTTAAATTTGTATATTGTGTTTTTCCCCATGCAGATACGTTTGGTTTTTAGATAGTAAACTTTAAATCTTTTAAATATGGTTATTTAATTTCTTGAATTGATTTAGATTTTTTTCCAGTGTGATTTGGGCGTGAGGTTCCCTTCTGCATCCCTCCCAATTGTGTAATGAAGAAGGTCCTGAAGTGATTTTTCTGTTATTCCATGACCAGAGGCAAGGGGCATCTATCTACTGCTTTCCATACATTTTTCTTACTTCTGGGAGCTTGATAAATATGAAATGGGCGAATGGAAGACTGGATAGAAGGATGAAGGAAATGCCGAGTTGCTGAGCTTGGGCCCTGACCGTGACCCTGATACAGGAGTCCACGGAGCACACAGACGAGATGCTTTTGGGTTCCGTGTATCCTGGCGAGTGAGATCACAGTGCAGTATACAACGTCATCGTTTTGAGGGTGGCCATGAAGTGTCGGCAGTTATCGTACAGTAGGTAGAATAAAAGGAGATGGGGGGATAAATATTCAAGACAAAAAACAACGCAGAGTCTTCAGCACCTCGGACAGCGCCAAGGCCTCTTCCCGCCCAGGACGCATCATGAGTTTGGCAGTCCCCCTTATCCACAGTTTTGCTCTCTGTGGTTTCAGTTACTTGCAGTCAACCACAGTCTGAAAACATTAAATGAATGTTTCCAGAAATAAACAATTCGTAAGTTTTAAGTCGCAGGCTGTTCTGAGTAGTGTGATGAAATCTCGTGCCTTCTGTTCTGTCCTGCCTGGGCTGTGAATCCCCTTCGTCCAGTGTGTCTGCACTGTAGATGTTCCTTGCTCCTTAGTCACTTAGTAGCCATCTTGGCTACTGGATCTACTGCCTTAGTACAATAGTGTTCGTGTTAAAAATGACCCTTCCAGCAGCCTAATTCTAGGACACGAGGCCACGTCATTCACCTCCCTTCATCTCCTCACATGGGCTCTGTGTTGTCTCACATCATCACACGGAGAACAGTGAGTGCTCTACAATCAAATATTTTGAGGGAGAGAGAGAACAATTTCACATAACTTTAATCACAGTACATTTTTATAATTGTTCTATTTTATTGTTAGTTATTATTGTTAATCTTTTAACTGTGCCTAAATTATTAATTAAACTTCATCGTAAGTATATACTTATAGGCAAAAAACATAGCATATATAGGGTCTGCTGCTCTTTGCATTTTCAGGCATCCACTGGGTGGTCTTTGAATGTGTCCCCCCCAGATAAAGGGCAACTACAGTGAAGGATTCTTTTGGAGGTACTAGGACCTCCCCTTTTAGCATGGGGTACAGTGCTACATTTCTTCTGTAGAACTGGGTACTGAGTTTCCAGCACCTGCTCCCCTCTGTGATAGGTGACCCTGGCATGTTCTCTTGCAGGCAGCTGTCCTTTTGCTCCAGACCAATTTTTAGGACTGACCATAGAACATACTTTGTCTCATCCTGAGGGCACAGGCTATGTGACATGGGGAAGTGATCTGATCAACAAATCATGCTAGATGGCAATGATTGCTACTAATTTATATACGTTAGTCTTTAAGTCCAAAGAACACATCTGTTACAGATGGTTTTATACAATAAGAAAGTTGATAATGCAGGCATTTGGGCCTGAGGAATTTGGTTCACACCATCTCAGGATCTCTCTTTCTAGCAAACAGTCTTCTTACTTATGGTAGCTGTTGTAGGTAAAAGAACTGCCCATGGATCTTTAAACTGAAGGGAAAATGAACAAAGCCCCCTATAATACTATTATTGGTCCCTGTATAGTTTTGATGTCATGAGGTATTTGGGAAAGGGGGCAAGCATGCCAGGAGCCAGGGCCAGCAGCCATGCAGAGACCTCTCTGATGCTCTTGATAGTGTTCCTAGAGCTCCTGCTGACTTGGCCCTTCTGAGAGGCCCGTGGAAACAGCTCACGAGGCAGGCCAGCTCTGTGTTTTATTCAAGCCCGTTTCAGCACCCTTGACCACATGTCTACTTTTTCTCCTTCATTCTTGGCCTTCAGCCTGGAAAGTGGGGTTGGACTCTGCCTTGCCAGCACACCTCAGAGCATTTTATCACCACCCTCAAGAGCCAGGTTAGATGTGTGCATTTAAGTGACTAAATGTTCATCCTTGTGGAAGCCATGGGAACATGGCTTGCTTGATTTCCAATGACAGCATGCTGTTTACTCCTGCTCAATGCATGAGACCAGTGGAAGGGATGTCTGAGGTCTTCATCAGACATTGAAAAGAACTTCCCAGAAGGAGCATCTGATCTTGAGGCAGACAAATAAGTAGGCATGCATGTACATATATTTTTTTCATTATTTCAAGAGACGGGGTGGGAAGTGATGCTACAGAAAGTTAGAAATGCTGAGATAGTTTTCAGTGGTGCTGTAATACTTCAAATGCCTCAATCTTTGAAAAAAAAAAAGCCTGATTGTAAAATCTTTAAAGAAAAAGAAAGGGGGCAGGAAAAGACCCTGAGGGTAGAAAAGAGAAACCAACATCTATTGAATGGCTGCCTCTGTGCTGTCTTTTAAAAATATGTATTAACATAAATAATCTCACAATGTTATGATTTAAGCATTTTTTATATATTATAGTTGAGGAAACTGAGGTTCTGAGAGATTAAATTTCCTGAAGTCTCTGCATTAATACATAGTAGAGTCAATCAGCCTTATCAGAGGCATATCTCATGCCTCCACCATGCCACCCTCCTGTTTTATCGCTGAGCAACTATTTTCCTGAGCAACCAGGAAAATGAAGTGCTTCCTGTTATTTCTCCATCCAGCGCAGCAGGAAGCCAGAGAGGAGAGGGGAATCCTTTCATCTTCTTCCTCTCATCTTTCATGTCTTTAATGATGTGTTTTAATCACCACAGAGATGTTGCTGTTAGGTAGTTTGAATCCCCTTCATGACAGGTTCCTTTAAGTGATGTACATTTAATGAGTAGATAGAGTTGTTGCAGTTTGAAGCTCCGATGGTCGCATGAGGTAGGGAGGGCAAGCTTCTTCCACTGACTCATTACTTTGCACACCACCCAACAGGCAGAGGCCACATCTGGAACCCATGCATGTATGCTTGTGCACCCAAGTATGTGTATACACATGTGTGTGAGTGAATGTCTAGAGACCACACATGAGTGATTCTTTTTATATTTTGTCTATCAGTTGATTTCTGCCAGTTAGACCACTGTGCTTCCTGGGAAGCTTAAAGAAGTTAGTGGTCCATAAATTAACCACTAATCTCCCCAGTGCAGCTGTTTCTATTGGAAACGGTAACAGTGGCTCTATCAAGAGTGTGCTAGGGCTGTGGCCCCATTGTTGTTGTTATGACATCTTCTGAGTCAAGTCACGCTCTTTGCACTTGACCTTTAAAGATGGTGTTTGGAGATCATCAAGGGAGGGACTCCTTGTGCAGAAAGGGAGTGGTGCTTTCCAGCATGACTCGCATGAGAATAACAGGGAGATCCAAAGTCTTTGGCACTTTGGTAGAGCCCAGATCCCTCTCATGACTCTGGAGGGTAAGATCTCTGTGATCCAGGAATGCATGGACTAGAGTTGCCCAAAAGAAAGAAAAAGGGCTTCATGGATAGGAATGCTCCTCAGTAAAACCAGCAGCAGTGATTCCGGATGGTGTAGGAGAAGTGGTTTTGAAGTCAGGGAAGTCTTTACAGTTCTGGCTCCGGTGGAGCGGGTGAAGCGCCCTGTGGCCCAAGGCTAATGATCTAACCTGCTCGGCCCTCCATTTTCTCATCTGTGATATGAAAGCGATGACATCTGATCTACCTGCTTCACAGGACTACTTCAAGGATCAAAAGAGCTCCCATGCATAAAATTGCTTTAAAATATTAATGGCTCTATATGTTCCTAAGTCAGTCTAATGATCAGGGCCAGTGCTGCAGTCCCTCCATTCAACCAAAAGAGGGCTGTTGATTCTTTATTCCTTATAACTCTCCTATCGTGGTCCACAGAGGTAGGACATGGCCCCCAAAGTCCCTGCCCTTGGTGCACAACCTCTGTGAAGTGTTCCCCTCTTGAATGTGGGTAGGAGCTGTGATTATGATGAGATGGTCACTACTGTGATTATGTTGGCTTAAATAACACTCCAGCACAACAGCCTGGGATGGGAAGCTCCCTGCTGGACTTGAAGACACCATCCCCATGAATTCTACAGATACAAGGAGATGTATTCTGCCAACACCCAAGTGAGCCTGGAAGAAGACCTTCAGCCTCCCGTGAGACCCTGGCCCCAACTGACACCCCACAACAGCCTTGGAATAGCTGGGGCTGAGAACCCCTCTGGGGTCTGTCCAGACAGCTGACCTAGAGAACTGGGAGGTCATAAGTAGGTGTGCCAAGCTCCTAAGTTTGTGGTCATTTTTTACACGGAATAAAAACTAATATACCCATTTATTCCTTTTTAAAGTTTCCACTGCTACCAAATAAATTCAAAAACATGTCTTCTTTTATTTTTTCATCTACACTGTTGCATAGTCTGTCTGGAACCAGTCATTCTTTCTCTCCTTACATCATCTCATAGAAATCCATTCCAAGCGGAGATATGTGACTGCTGCATATACCCTCAATTCCACTGGCAAATCATTTGTCTCATTTTCACGTTTCTGAAGTAGGGCTGTGTCCGAGGAAAAACACGGACATTTCTCGCAGTGCTTGTTTTTCTCCCTGAAATCTCTTATTGAATGGATGACACGTCTCAGCAATTGATAGTGCCTATGAACCGAGGAAATCAGGCAGTTCAGTCTTAACCATGACTGTGCAGCACTGAAAATCTTTTTGTGATGGGGGCAGAGAGGGGTATGGAGGTGGAAGAGGGTATAAGGGTGATAAATGGTAATGGAAAAATATATTAAAACTATTAAAAATAAAAAAATAAAAAGACAAAAAAACCCCTTCTCATGAGAGTCTTTGGATGCCACCCTGGAGGGCAAGACTAGGTTCCCTCCTCATGAACCTCTTTAGCAGCATCACTGTGAAACACGCTGATGCCCACTAGGGAGAAGCAGCTGCAGGCAACCTTGGGAGAGGGCTGTGTGCATTTATTTGTCTCCTTCTTATGCTGTCGGTTGCTGGCACCCCAGCTTCCTTCGTCATCCTTCTGCATCCCCGATACAGACTGTTCCCTGATGCCCAAACAGTGCCGCAGGTGGTGGTGGTCATTGCGATTTGCTCATCTCTCCTGCCTCTGATCTGTCGAAGAGATAATCTGACCTCTCTTCCTAGGGATCCCAGACCATCCATTCACCCATCCGTTCGTTCCCTTATTGTAACCTTGATTGGGTTTATTTTAGGCAAAGGAGATAGGGCCCTGGCCCAGGAGCAGGAAGCTCAGACATCATTCATTAGTTGCATGACCTCGGGAGAGTCACTCCTTCCCCTGGTCCTAGTTTCCTCTCATCTGTACCATGAGGTGTTCTCTAAGCTTCTTATGCCTAAGTCCAGGCTGATCTTTCACCTCTTCGTTTCAAATCTCCCCCAAAGCCATAGAAGAGGGTAAGTGCATAAGAAGAGGGTAAGTGGAGTCAGCCCATGTCATCTTGGTGACCCTGCAGGGGGTGTGGAGAGGACTGCGCCCTATTCCTCTCTTTTCTCAGAAGGTGACAGAGCCATAACCCAGATTTCCCACAGCACAGTTCCTGCACAACCAGACTGACTGACATCCTTCTGTCTGCAGGTTCACTTGTGCAGATGTTTCCAGTCCTCATCGCTTTATCATAATTGTTGTGATAAGCATTTACTGCCAAAATGGTAGTAAAAACTCAATTTTCCTAAGCAAAATTAACAACAAAACGTGTTCACAGCTCGTGCAACCTGGTTATTAAGCTGTAGCAAAAATTGACTGCAGCTGTGAAAGAAGATATAATTAAAATCTGGGGCCCTTCACCGTGTATCTGGTCTGTGCATTTGCAGTGTTGTAGATACATGAATTAACGGGGCTGACCAGCTCAAGCTGTCAATTGGGAACCTGTCCAGTGGAATTATCCATATGAATGAGAGAGAGAGAGGTTCAGGAAAGTACAGCAGTAACTTGAGCAAAGAAGTAAGTGAGGCAGGGAATCCCAGGGAAAGACTCCATCGTGGGCTCCCCTTTAGGTCTGTGTCAGCTGTGTAGTTCTAATGAGCCATTTATCTCTCAGATTCGTAGCATGCTCTGATAACATATGGCAAGGGCAATGTATTATTCATTTGAGGCTTGGTTCTAATATCATTGGCTGCTGTTCTACTTGTATGAAACAGAGAGGACAGATCCAACATGAATGACTTGGAGTCCTAAGAGAAAAAAAAAATCTGAGTCATGACAAAAAGAAAAGATTAGGGACTTTGGGTTAAGATGGTGGCACAGGCAGACATGGCTCGTCTCTTCCCACAACCACATCAAAATTACAACTAAAAAATAGAACAGCCATCACTCAGAACCATCAGAAATCAAGTTGAATGGAGGTCTGATGACTATGGAATTCCAGAAACCACATCCATTCAGATTGGTAGGAGGGGCGGAGATGTGGAATGGGTGGTCCCACACCCGTGTGTAGTGGATAGACATTTGGGAGGAATGTCTCTGGGGGGAGGTGTCCCAGCCTGACAGTGGTTCCCCCATCCCAGGGTTCCAGTGCCAGGAAGATAAGTCCCTACAACTTCTGGCTGCAAAAACCAGCAGGGATTGAGTTGGTGGAATAAACTGCTGGACCTGCAAGCAGTTCCTCTTAAAGAGCCCACACACAGACTCACATACTCAGGCTCACTCCCTCAGCTCCAGCACCAGGGTAGCAGCTAGAAGGGTACCAGTGGCACACAGGGAGAAACCGAAGTGTCTGGCATCAAGGCAAACAGAGGCCATTGTCCTGTTTCTAAACCCTCCACCCACAGAGCTGGCAAGATGGAGCCATATCTGAGACTCCATTAACATGGTTAACACTGTTTGGCCTGCCTTGGAGATCCCCAGAGACTCTGCCCAACCGAATTTTGGGGCCCACCCGAGCTACTTTTCCATATGAATGGCTGGTCTTGGCTCCTGCTTCACAGCTCCCTAAATCCCATCAAACAAGCAGCAGCCGGCCTCAGTGAGCCCCAGGCCCAGCACTAGCAGCAGCCATCCTAGATTCACAGATGGTTTCTCCTGGGAATCTCCAAGCCCAGCACAAGTCGCAGCCATCTCAGATTGCTTTATAGCTCAGGCAGGGTGTTCCTGAGTGAAAATAAGTGGGGGCTGACCTTGGCCTGCACCATCTGAGAAACCCCAGAGCCTGTGCACCCAGTGGACAGCCACAGACCATGTCAGAGCACCACCGCCCTGTCCCTGCACAGCTGATCCTCCATGGAGGACGGAAGTTGGTGGTCAGTAGTCACAGCCAATCCTTGTAGCTGGCTGGCCTCGGTAAATCCTCCCATTGATCTGCCTACAGCAACCGAGGCTCGACTACAACAGGAGGGTGTACTCAGCCCACATAAGGGTACCCCTCGAATACTAAGCTTGGGTGATAGAGGAGGCTGTGCCATTGGACCCTATAGGACACCTACCACATTAGGTCACACGACCAAGACACAGAGTCAAAATAGCTCTACCCAGTACATAGAAACTAACACAGGGAGGCTGCTGAAACAAGAAGACAAAGAAACATGGCAAAAATGAAAGGGCAGATCAAAACTCCAGAAAAAGAGCTAAAGGAAATGGAGATAAGCAATCTATCAGATGCAGAGTTCAAAACACTGATTATCAGGATGCTCAAGGAACTCAGTGAGGACCCAAGAGCATAAAAAAGATCCAAACAGAAACAAAGACTTCACTAATTGAAATAAATAACAATTTACAGGGAAAAACAGTAAAGTGCATGAAGCTGAGAATCAAATCAATGATATGGAATATAAAGAAGCAAAACAACCAATGCAGGGCAGATAAAGAGCTTCCCAGACAACGAAAGGCTAAAGGAGTTCATCATCACCAAACCATTACTATATGAAATGTTAAAGGGACTTATTTAAGAAAAAGAAGAAGATCAAAACTATGAACAGTAAAAGAGCAAAAAATACAAATCTATCAACAACTGTATCTAGAAAACAAACTAAGCAAACAAGAAGAACAGAAACAGAATCGTGGGTACAGAGAGTGATTTGATGGTTGCCGAGTGAGAGAGGGGTGTGGAGGAAGAGGTGGAGAACGGGTGAAGAGGTGAGGAGTTAAGAAGTACAAATAGGTAGTTAGAGAATAGCCACGGGGATGTAAAGTACAGTGTAGGAGATGGAGTAGCCGAAGAACTTGTACACGTGACCCATGGACACGAACAGTGGTGGGGATGGCCTGAGGGAGTGGGGGGTGCTGGGTGGAGGGAGGGCAAAGGGGACAAATCAGGACAACTGTAATAGCATGATCAATAAAATATAATTAAAATAAAGAAAAGACCGATGAAAATGAAGCCAGAAAACACTAGCAGTGGATTTACGTACTCTAGTTGGGCTCTTGTGTTTCAATTTATATAGACATTATTACCTCATTAACTCTTTTTTCTCTAAATGGTCATGTTTTTATTAAACTCATATACAAAACTCTTATCTTCTAAAGCCCTTGGCTAGGCTATTCATTACAATGTTTTGCTCATTAGAAAAGTCAGGTGATTTTTTGAGGCTGACCTCAGTTTGGCCCCTCCATTCTACGACCACCCCTAGACACAGCTGTATCTTCTAATCTCTCACGTTCTTTTTAAAGAAAAGGTATTTGTGTGTTCCTTATATTATGGGTCTCAGAGCCTCAATAAACATTGGGGGTTTTGCCTTTACTTATGTACTGTAGTCTGTCGGAAGAAGCTGATTCCTGCGTGAACCCATGTTTTATGCTGTACTTGGGTTTCCAAGAGCCCGGTGCTCTGACCTTGGGGGGTTCTGAGGCCATGCCTACTAGTGGGTCATAGATAGGGCTTTCCTTTGGAGCTGTGGCATAGGACGGAAAGGCGGTGGTCAGCAGGGTGTCTGGAACCCACACCCTGCCATTCCAGCTAATAGGCCAGAAGAAGCTCTCCTTCATCCCTGAGGTTTGGGTTGATAAATTACAGACTCATACTGTCTCTCACATAAGCCACTCCTGGATACTCCCAGCAGTCTGGCCAAATGCCCGTTAGTGTATCTCCTAGAACCCCAGGAAGGCCCATCCTCCAGGTTCTCCTGCATCCCGCGCCCTCCCCTCAGAGGACTTGTTGGGAAGCCCCGGTGCCCTGTGGTGCTTTTATGCCAGAGAAGCTGGGCCGAGTGGGGTGGCTCCCCGTGCTCCTTGGGTCTCTGTCTCGCTGACTGATGAATGTGAGGGCGAACTAGATCCTCTCCAGGTTGCCTTCCCATCGTGGCCAGTCATGTTTCTTAGACAGATGTAAACAGCTGTGGCAGGACTGTACCAGAATGGCAATAAAGATTCTTAGACCGGTTTTCTTCTTGCAACCGTTTGATTTCAGCTTTCATGGATTAAAATAAACTCCTGTATCAGCCCCTCCAGATAAAAGTAGGCAAATCTGAAAAAGGACAGTTAAAAGGAAGGATGAAAGGCCTCTCAAATGCACCCAACACGGGCCCTCACCTTGTGCTGGCACTGTCCCCAGCATCATTTCACCCAGTGACACATGGTACATAGGAGCACAGGCGCCGGGTTTCCGATGGCAACCTCTTTCCGCTGAGCACGGTGGGAGAGGCAGCAAGCATGTGTCTTTTGCAGCCAGGCTTCTGTCATGGAAATAGGCACGTGAGCCTCTCAAAGACTTGAGTTCTGTGCTAGGGACAGGATCCTGTCCACCTGCCACAGGGGGAGGGGCTGCATGCGGTGGCGTGGCACCACGCCGTCTGGTTGTTTTGGCACCTTGTGCAGAAAGTCTCAGCTCACGTTTGTTTCTTCCTACCACCCCCTTTCTTTCTGCTGCTGCTGCTTGAGCCAATAATTCTTCCCAGCAATCTGAAACTCAGTATCTATGATCTTCCAACAATTGCTGTGTTTTTATATATAAAAATAAAGGCTTACTGAGGATTGTAATTGCTCAGGGGTTTCTCTCCTTGAAGCCTCTTTGGGTAACTGGAGTCTCTCTGGCTTCTGTCAGACTGTTTCTGATGTTAACATTTTAATAACACACTCAGAGTGGTTTTGTTTTATGAATTCTAATATAGATGGAAGTTCTCCCCAAGAGATATTTTTAAAGCAGGTGTTTTTCAGTGAATGACTCAATATCTACATACATATTCCCATGACTAAAGGTCTTTTTTTTTCTTGCAGATGTCAAAGCACTCTAGTTTTCAGGCCCCTCTTGGGGGAGTCACCTGCCTTTCTCTGAGGAGCTAACTGCACTCTGAAAGCCCCATATGTGTGTGTGTGTTTTGTATGAGTGCTGTGTGTGTGTGCATGTGTGTGTGTATGTGTATGCCCCGTGTGTTGTGCAGTCAGAAAAGTTTGTGTGTACCTTAATGCCAGCCTCCCCTCTCACATGGTTGGAGGAAAGGGAGTTGTAACGTTCCGGAAAGCATCTTCAGGAGGGTGTCTTACTAGGTGGCAGCCCCTGTGCTCATTTCGTCGGGTGGATCTGTTTCCTTCTGGTGGTGAAGTGCAGGGTCTCCTCGTTCCAGGGGAAGCTTCTGGTCTTAACTCCACACAATGGGCACGTGCTTTTGGCTGGAGTGTTCACTGGGGCGAGGAGAGGGAGGGAGAGGACCAAGGGTGTGAGAGCCCGATCATCACAGAATTCCCAAACGGTGGCATCTAAGGGACTCTGCTTGTGGGAGAAGTGAGTAGGGTTCCTCCGAAGGTGTGGGCACAGAAGCGGGTGTCAAGCCGTTCCCTGACTCCTCCTCAGGGTGTTAGGATGCCTGTTCGGGGATGCAGGGCGCTGGGGCCCTGCGGTTGGAAGTACCGCCTTCCCTTCCCGGCATTCCCCAGCGGGATCTCAGCAAGGGGCGTGT
>PVKM010023892.1:0-20872 GCA_004027735.1 Carollia perspicillata
GCTTCTCCATTGGCGTCAGAGTAAGAAGACTACATTTCCCAGGGGGCTGCGGGGCTGCCTGGCGGCTTGGGGGCGGTGCCTCTTGTCTGGTACAGTCATCCCAAACCTCTTCGGCGGGACTGTGATGGCTGGGGAGATGACGATCCTAGGTCAGTGACCGAGGGGGTCTCTGTCCCTGTTGTGGACACTGGAACATTTGGGGGAGGCCAGGATGGGTGGGGGTGTTTGTCACACCTCTAGATCCAGCTGGCGCAGCAGGAAGGGCGCCAGAAAGGTGATTTAGAGGCGGTTTTAGGCTGTTTGGAGAGCCGGTTTGGGAGTCGCTTCTAGGACGGCCCAGGCCCAAGTAGGCCCACCATGTAGGGTCGGCAGCGGCTTTTTGCGTACATTCCAGGGACATTGGGCCTCTGGAACAGCTCCTGTAAAACAACGTCGATTTTGGTTCGTTGGATGAATTGGGGCCTTTGAGAGGCAGCAAGAACGTACATCTCCAGCACCCTTTTGTGGAAGGAGGGGGAGTAGCCCCAGCAGCATCCTGAGATGTAGATTCTAGGGTTGTTGAGTTTTGAGAGATCCGGGCCTCTTTGATGTGTAGTCAGTACAGTGTTCTTCCACTAGTCCTGGTCAGGAATTGCCCTCCATCGCAAGAAGGTGATGAAATGCTTCTGAAATTTCCTCTTGCACATAGGAGCAAAAGGAAAATGGGTTTGACACTTGATTTCACTTCTTTGAATTATATCTTCATGAGGATGAGCTAACAATTAGTAAAAACAGGCTCCTATAAATTGATATTTTAGGTCATATGTAACATGAATGGACGACACAGGAGGTTAACCCACCTCGGTAAACCAAATATGAAAGTAATGCTAATATTTGAAGTGACACCTTTTTTCATCACTTAATGTTTACAATATGCACAGCCTTTGTTCATTCTTGTTATTCTCATCAATTAATAATTAATGAACATCTGCTGTTTGCTAGGTGCCCTGCTTGGTACACTGCTTGGTGTATGGGATACAAAGTGGACAAAACCTGCCTGCAAGGAGCTTTCGTTTATGTTGTCATCATCAAGGTTACAGGGCACACTTCTATGCTTCTTTCCTAAACATTTTGTAAAAAGTGTGTCGTTGATATTTTAATACAGGAAAAATTAACTATGCTTTGTTATGAACTGACAGTTTTAATACCCAAGCAACTTTCAAATGCATTTTATCCAATTCATTTCATCCTAGTGAAAGAAAAAAGGAGATGATGGGATAAAGAATTTTAGGCTTTAGTAATTTTTGCTGTGGGAATTTTAATAATGGAGTTACTTTTTAATAATGATAATTAAAGCTACTTATAAAGCTATAAAACCTAAGTAATCAATTGATCATGAAATTCGATATCTAACTTCTGCTGCAGGTGAATGGGTGTTCCTGTCAACATCAGCACAATTTTTTGAAGATGTTATTTATTTATTTTTAGAGAAGGGGGAGGAAAGGAGAAAGAAAGGGAGAGAAACATCAGTGTGTCCATTGTCTCTTGTGCAGGGCCCCTACTGGGGACCTGGCCTGAGACCCAGGCATGTGCCCTAACTGGGAATAGAACTGAGAACCTTTGCTTTGCACGCAGTCGGGTGCTCAATCCACTGAGCCACACCAGCCGGAGCTCAGCACAATCCTTATCAAAATGTTTTTACTTTTATTCCTTTATTTGCTCATAGTGTAGAACACAGATTTTTTGTGTTTTTTTTGTTACTTTATTTTAATTGCATTCCTTTTAATTTACATTGTGAAAAACTTGATGTTTGAGAGAAGAGTTATGTGTACTATAAAACAAAATATTTTGAGAGTGTATTTTTATTGTTGTTTCAAAGAGTAGTATTAAAGGGACTTTACTGTAGTACTTCAGCATGTTGTACTAGTTTGATAAGACATATCTTTTAATTGCCTGTATTTCAGGATCAGCTGTTTTGACTCTCCTGTTGGCTGGCTATTTGTCACAACAGTATTTACCATTGCCTACGCCCAAAGTGATTGGCATTGACCTTGGCACCACCTATTGCTCTGTTGGGGTATTTTTTCCTGGCACAGGAAAAGTAGAGGTAATTCCAGATGAAAATGGGCACATCAGCATACCCAGCATGGTGTCCTTTACTGACCATGACGTTTATGTGGGGCATGAAAGTTTGGAGCTGGCAGATGCAAATCCTCAGAATACAATATATGATGCCAAAAGATTCATAGGCAAGGTCTTTACCCCAGAGGAACTGGAGGCTGAAATTGGCAGATACCCATTTAAGGTAAGTAAGTAAGCTAAAATCTATTTTAATTTTAGTTCAACATATTATTTCAATTAGTGTTTTGGCTACAAGTTATAAAACTTTTTTTTCAGCCTACTCAGTCTGCCTGGAAGTTATATGATCACATATAGTAAGCAATTTCACAATTCCAGCATGAGTCAGTCAATTCAGTGGCTCTACACTGCTATCAGAGACTTAGGACCTTATCATATTCTTGCTCTACCATCCTTAGAGTGTCACCTAACTCTTTCATTGTATCTGGAAGGCTGATGAGGCCTCATGTGCTATGGATGGGTAGATGGATGGATGGGTGTTTTCTCTTTATTAGTATGTACATATTGAGTGCACACATACTTGTATACATAAAAATATCAACAGGCATGCTGTTCTATGAGTTGTTTGAACCTCATCAACATGTCACAGACAGTCAATACATTCACATTATTTTTCATGGTTTCATGAAATGATTTGTGGTTGTATGGAATGACTATTCAACTATTTAAATTACCCAGTCCCTATCAGTATACATTTTATTTTTTTCCTGATTTCCCACTAATGTTGGAATTTCATTGAGTGTCCTTGTACATATATCTTTTTACAGTTCTCTGATAATTTTCTAAATTTTAATTCTATAAGTAAGATGGGTCAGATGCACACAAGTGTTAAGGCTTTTGATTTATAGTGCCAAATTGTACACTGAAAAGGTTTTGTGCTGTCAACTACTGATTTTCAGACTGTGTATATCTTCACTGGTTATTATTTTAATCTTTGCCAGTAGATAAATAAAAAGTGGTATCTTGTATTAATCACTGTTATTTCTAGTGAGGTCAGAATTAAAAATTGCTTTATCAGCATTTTAATTTTCTTTAATGATCCATTTCTTGTTCTTTGCCCCAATTTCTTTTGGGTTGTATATTTTTCCTTGAATGACATAAAATACATTTGCGATATGTTTTCAGTAGTTTTTCCTTTTGTTTTTTCCTGAGATACATAATTATTTTTTGAGCTGACATGAGCATCAGTTTTTTATGTAGTAAAATTGTCTCTTAATAATGTTTTAAATGGTTTTGGATTCTTTATTGTACTAACAGTGGCCTTTCTGGTACTACCCACTGTTAATTTTTTTCTAATGTTTCTCCACATGAGTATTTTGTTCTTTTAAAGATTTAAATGTTTATTTCATATAAAGGTTTTTCTTGTAAAATACAAAGTGGGATTTTATTATTATATTTTTAAATTTTATTTTATTTTATATTTTAGAGAGAGGGGAAGGGAGGGAGAAGGAGAGGGAGAGAAACATTGATCGGTTGCCTCTCAAATGTGCCCCAGCTGGGAATCAAACCGCAACCCAAGCATGTGCCCTGACTAGGAATCGAACTGTTGACCTTTCGGTTTGCGGAACAACATCCAACCCTGGGGGAGATACAAAGTGGGATTTTGAATGATAGGTTTTAACATAGATAGCTATATCAGTGCTGCTTATTGAACCCATTCATAAAAATTCTCAATTTTGTTACCCATTTTAAAAGGAAAAAATTCTCCATGCATTTTTTAGCTTCTTTCTTAGAAACTCTTAATTGATAATCTTTCTTATATAGTGATAAAATAATATAAAGTAATATAAATATATTTCCCCCTAAAGTACAGTTGGGGTACATTACTTATTGATCCAATAGTTATGTTTTTTTATCGTTCATGAGTTTCTAATGTAATCTGATTTTTTGTTGTTTTTGTTTCATGTGGGTTCTGTTACTGGTATCTTTGGGCTTATGTAAATAGTGTCTGTAGCTTGTTTTTGTTTTAGACATAGAGGTAAAATACTTTTTGGAAGGTTAGGCTTTCTTAATTGAAACCTGATTATGTAGTATAGAATAACTGGAATAACATTCTTATATCTTAAAGCAGACCGATTCTCTTTACTGTTGTTGATGTTAATGTAGTCTTGTCTCTTGGTGAATCTAGGGTAGTGTGTTTTAGAATTACTCTTTTTTTAATGGAAAACTACATTAACAAGGATAATAAGCTAATGCATAACACATGTTTTCATGGAAACGCGATTGTAAGTGATACTTGATTCTTGGATAAGAACATAATGAAATACTAAAATTATTCTGGTACTAAAGTACCTGAACATTATTTCAGTTATCAATTACTTTTGCAACAAGTTAACTTTAAGAAAAAGAAAACCCTTAATCATTTACATGATTTAGCAACTATTATTCTCTATATTTTGTCATTAATTTTTTTCTTTCACTTAACAACTATATAATGAGAATCTATTATGTTCCAGTGACAGGACTGGTGATAAATGTTTTATTCTGTTATCAAAACTATGGTGTGGATTCATTTTATAGATTTGAAAGTATAACTTTTAATAACCTCTGATCTTAATAAATGTACTTGATAAATTACAAGTGAATAAATTACAAGTGTAAAGATAAATTTTTATTAAATATGTCTGTTATATATGTGTGTAAGTGTATGTGTGTGTACATATACTTTTATACTTTTTTCTTTGCAAATCCTACTCACAGGTTTTAAACAAAAATGGAATGGTTGAGTTTTCTGTGACGAGTAATGAGACCGTCACCGTTTCCCCAGAATATGTTGGCTCTAGACTGTTATTGAAATTAAAGAAAATGGCAGAGGAATATCTTGGGATGCCAGTTGCCAATGCTGTTATATCTGTACCGGCAGAATTTGATCTAAAACAGAGAAATTCAACCATCGAAGCTGCTAACCTTGCAGGTAACATTACCATTTCCTGAGTTACATTTTCATCAGAATTTTCTGAGGTTGACAGTCTTCTCTAGTAAGATGCATCACTTTGCAAACCATAATTAAGAAAGCTCTGTAACACAGTGTGAAATCTGTGTATCACCACAACCACCAGTCAGGCACATGCAAAAAACCACCAGAGAACATGGACGCATGTTAGAAATGAGTTTTTTCTTTTAAACCTTCTTTAATAGTAAGATGAATATAATATTTTTAAAAGTTTGAGGTGGGGGGGAATTCATTTGATACCGTTCAACAAATACTGAGCGTCTCAGTATATTCCTGTTCTCATGGAATTTATATTGAGCAGATAAATCCCTTATATAAATGCATATCTGATCTGATACTTGTGTAATTAGATAAATTCCTGTTCTTACGGAACTTATATTCTACTAGAGGGAAACAGAAGAATCACCATTAAAGATACGTGTATTCTGGGGTCTCACCTTTCTTATTATCGATGTGTTGGGCTGGATGATTCTTTGTTGTGGGGGACTGTCCAGTGCACTGGGGGATATTTTGCAGCAACCCTAACCTCTGCTTACCAGATAGATGTAAGCAGAACCCTCCCCACCTGAATGGTGACAGTCTTTTCTCCAGACACTACCAAATGCCCCTGGAAGGGTAAAATAGCCTGTGGTTGAGAACCTTGGTACAATGACTATCAGAAAACAGCATACTATGGAACAAAAGAGCAGAATAAGGGGATAGGATTGCTAGGTGGTCAGAGGATAGCAGTTTTGCAGGTTTTAAAGCAAGTGTTCAGGTAGGCCTCATTGAGGAAGTGACATTTAGGCAGATTTAAAAGAAGCAGGGTGGATAGCCAAGGAGATACATAGGGGAAGTATGTCGCAGGAGAGAGAATGGCCAGTGGTGCGGCCACAAAATGTGAATTTGCTGTGACATAAGAAGATGGACCGAGTGAGTGATGAAGTCAGAGAACTAAAGTGAAGGGTATTATGATCTTTGATAAATTCTTAAGAGTTTGAATAGTTTTTATGGCTCCTGATACAGGAAGCCGTATTACTTTCCAGACTAGTCATGTGGCGGTTAGTTTAAAGAAGGAATTTTGCTTGAAGAAATCTGATCTTTTACCTGCACATACACAACAAATCAAAATCAGATTTGCTATATTATTTCAGATTTACATTTGAGGGTCTTGTATTTGAAGTACTTATTAAGAGCAGCTTTGTGAATGTCTCATTTAGATATTTCTTTTAATTATTTTCTGTTTATTTTTCTTTTTAATAAGGAGTCATTTTTAAAAGAAGAGAGCAGTAAGCTTATCTCATTTACACGGGAATTTCTTAAAGTATGTAATGATTAAAGTTGTATTGCTCATAAATTCCCAGGTAAATATGAAAATGAGAAGAGGCTCAGATTTTAAAAAAATAATCAAATATTAAGAATAGAATGGTGTATTCCACTGAATCTAGGCTTTTATTTTATATTATAACCTTTTAGAATAATTTTAATGATACCCATTTAGGGGAACTGATATTTTTCCTTTCCACTTTATTATTTTTATTGGGTTTGTGACTGTTCTTTCTCACTGTTGCTCAGTGGAGTTCATGTCATAGAAGACAGTTAACATATGAGGCTGGGTGGGAAGGAATTTCTTAATTGTGTCCTCTCATGAGCTATTCTTTCCTCTGACAAATCCTACAGGACTGAAGATCTTAAGGGTAATAAATGAACCCACAGCGGCAGCTATGGCCTATGGTCTCCACAAGGCTGATGTCTTTTACGTCTTGGTTATAGATTTGGGCGGAGGAACTCTAGATGTTTCATTGCTGAATAAACAAGGAGGAATGTTTCTAACCCGGGCAATGTCTGGTAAGACAAATACAGGGAGACTTGTTACAGAGGTTCAGGCACATTAACATATCTAATGCATGAAGTGTTCATTGAAAAATTTTTTCATTATTCTTTTACTTCATTTTGGTAGTCTTCTGTATATGTAATCTTACACCACCATTTCTGTGTATTTACAGGAAAAAGTTAAGTCTTAAAAATGACTGGGCATCTGTAAGTCAAATAAAATAAAAAAGCTACCACTGCCGGTGGTAGCTAACTGAACCGATACTTTTCATGGCTACGGTGAAGGGAACAGAAGGAAGGAAATTCTTTTAAAATGGAGGATGATCAGTTTATTTCATTTGATACTCTGTTCCACAAAATAAGTATCATTAGTATTCTCTAGGGAGTGATAGGTTTTTGTATTCCAAATCTTTTTAAAAGTTTTTTTGTTTTAATTTATTTTAAAGAATAATAAGCGTGTTTGAAAAGAGGAGCTCGAAGGTGCAGGTGGTCTGACTGCCGCGTTTGTCCTCCTCCCAACTAGACTCTGCGGGACCAAGTGCAGTGCCAGGGCTTCGTACTGCACTGCTCTTTTCCTTTTCCGTCTCCCCCCCACCCGCTGCTTTGTAGCTCTTAAGCAAGCAAAGGATTTTTTAAAAGATAAAATGCCTACTGGTACTTTGTACTTATGAGGATGACTTTCTTCTATTGAATAATGAAATTTAGTGTCTCTAAATTGCTACTTAAAAGCCAGTCTGTGCTCTCAGTCTCTATTTTCTGAAAAAATATCCGATATCATTGAGGTACTTTCTTTTACAACATTTAAAAAATTAACACAGATGTCCACTGTTCTTTTAGTAGTACACGTTTGAGTTAAAATCATTTCAGCCCAGATTTTTGTAATCAGTCTTTATATGAATAAAACTTGAATACATTAAATACAGACTTTGTTATTACCAGAATATTATTTTTATGCATGCCTACTACACAGATACATGTATATACACATATTTGAATAACTATAATATAAACTTTATTTTTAACTTAGGAAACAATAAACTTGGAGGACAGGACTTCAATCAGAGATTGCTTCAGTACTTATACAAACAAATCTATCAAACATACGGCTTCCTACCCTCTAGGAAAGAGGAAATTCACAGATTAAGACAAGCTGTGGAAATGGTCAAATTAAATCTGACTCTTCATCAGTCTGCCCAGCTGTCAGTGTTACTAACGGTGGAGGGAAAGGACAAGAAGCAACCTCAGAGTGGTGCTACTGAACTGCCAAAGGACAGACTGTCCCCGGAAGATGGCCACCATGTGAACAGCATGTTGGGAGCTGGCCTTTCTGAAAAGAAGAGTGGGGAAAGACAGGTCTTATTTGAAACAGAAATATCACGGAAGCTCTTTGATAGCCTTAATGAAGATCTCTTCCAGAAAATACTGGTACCCATTCAGCAAGTATTAAAAGAAGGCCACCTGGAAAAGACTGAGATTGATGAGGTCGTTTTGGTTGGGGGCTCTACTCGTATTCCTAGGATCCGCCAAGTCATTCAAGAGTTCTTTGGAAAGGATCCCAACACATCTGTAGACCCTGACCTGGCAGTGGTGACAGGAGTGGCCATCCAAGCAGGGATCGATGGAGGTTCTTGGCCTCTTGAAGTCAGTGCTTTAGAAATTCCCAATAAGCATTTACAAAAGACTAACTTCAACTGAATTATGGAGGGATGATTATTATTTGTGACCTTGTCTGATGAATCCTTTTTATCAGACTACAACCTCCAGAAAAAAAAAAAAAGAGTCCCTAAACTATCTCAAAAGTTTATCTAAAAGGCAACACTTAGATATATGAAAATTTATATAACATTTGTTTTAGGCTTGAATGTGACCAGATTGGTCCTATTTAATTTTGGAGAAATCCCATTCCAACAAATACTTTCAAATAATAGAATTGAGATAAAACTCTCTAATAGAATCACAGGTGGCTATGTTTTCTGGATTCTGGAAGATACCACATGCACTTAAAATTATATTCTGTAAACATTGCCTAGTGCCAATTACAGGATTCCCAGTTCTTACTAAATTGTCTTAGCAGGAGCTGGTAATTTATTTACTTGGTTATCACATGTAACTGATAATTTGAACTATACTTGAAGGACAGTGTTGATATCAGGTATTTGCATTGGCTGGGATACAGCAGTATTATTAATATAAGCTGCATATGTAATATTAACTGCCATACAACAAAATTACTTTCACAAATTCAATATTCCATTATGCGTCCTATTCATGTAATCTGCATTATCCCAAGTTTTAAAATGTAGTGGATCAATTTTTCTTTCTAAAATTTTAATACCAGGTAGTAGAAATAACCCAATTTATATATTCTAGATCCTTCATCTGCTATGCATCATTCTCTGCTTGGATTTCCATGATTCTGCCTTGTTAACAAACAATGGGGGTTTTTTCATTGTATTTTTAAAACATGTTAACGTCACAATGAAAGGCATCATTACTATCACTTTTTTGTTATTCAAGACTTTCGCAGACATTGGTAAACAGCACTGATTGGCCACAGTATTTGTTTTTATATTTTTGTTTTTGTTTCTTTGTTGATTTTCAGTAAATCTTGGAGAATGTAGCCTGCATTTGATTCAGTTTCACTGAGATTTTCCCCCATATTTAAGTTTTGAATGAGGAAAAACTATGCTCATTTGTCAAAAACCTTGCTATTATTCCCTACTGTCATTTTAAAGTAGTCGCACTTGAACTATTTTTAGCCTTAGGGTTAGTTTCCACGGATATTGGAAATAATGTGGAAGGAAGTGTGGAAAACTTTCCACCAATCAGCACTTGGAGCAGTTTTGTTTTGGTCTGTTTCCTTTTAGAAAAGCTACAGGGACCAAAAAAGTAACAGTTTTGTTTCTGCGATGCTGCCCATATATCTGAAGTATTTTTTTTTCTTAATGGAGGCATGCTTCATATCATTCAAAAATTATACTCGAGTCAAAGATTTTTGTTAAATTGTCTGCTTTATCCATTGTTGAATTTGAAAAGATGTTGAATTTTCAATCACTGAAAAAGAACTAAGCAAACTTATTTCAACATCAGAACATAGCTTCTCAGTAAAAAGTTGAATGTTAGTATTTTTTGCTGATCTAAAAAAAAAGCTTTGTTAGCAATGAAATTGCTATTAAAAATACAACTTCAAACACTTTTGTGTACAGAAAATGTCTGAAGTAGGTAGAAAAAGTAAAATGTTTGTTGACATATTTTAGGACAAATGGAGAAATGCCAAAGATGAATCCTTCATTGCATTAAAATATTCAAAGTGTTCTTTTGGACTTAATGTAAATCTTTAATAGATTTTAGAATTGAAAAAAAGATCTTTTTATGAAAGTCTCTGAAAGTTCAATTTATCAGAATCTTCATGTAAAATATCAGCTTAAACCTAAAGCATTTTAAGATTTTTTTTAAAACTTGAATTTCTCCAATATATGGGATAGTTTAGGACAATTTGTTAACACTTTTTAGAGAAAACAGTTTGCCAAATAGGACTGTGAATCTCATACTCTAGAATTTAAATAACTTGATTGCATCTGAAAATTATACTGGCAGTGTGGAATTGGGGGCAATAGTTCAGCATATTCTCTATAGTTACACCTTTAAAAGATGAAGTAATGTCTGCCTTCAGTCATAGTTTAGGAGGCTATATATATAAATAGACATGACATCAATGTAGTTCATTTAAAAGATAAAAGTGCATACTGAAAATGATCGTTTATGCATAATAATCTGAAGACACTTCATAAAACTACATTTTGGTTGTACGTCTAGCTAGTGTATTTGGTGGTACATAACTTTTAAAATATTAACTGTCTTGTATGATTAGACTGTGAATGAGTAATTTATTTGTATCAGGAATGTTTCGGTACCGTGTTTTCACCCAAACCACTGACGTATCTACAGATACTGCTGTGTATATAACATGTATTGTGCATAACAGATTGTGCCTCTTAAATTTGTGTTCATACAGGTCATTCATATTTTAATGTAAATAAATATGACTTTGCAGTTTGTTTTAAACTGCGCGCTTTATTTTTTAATTCAAGACCTGGCCGGAGTACGTTTTCTGAGGTATATAGATAAGAAAGGGAGTGGGGATAGAGCTGATCTGATGCTCGTTGCATGTGACCATAGCAGGTGTTGCCTAGTTCCCTGCATCCTGCCTGTCCCTGGACTTGCTTACTTTTCTGCTTGTTTCCTTGATTTAGAAGAGACAGTTCCTGTATTATATAAATTCTGTCTGCAGAATTCTGAATATTATCAGTTCATGGCTTTTGACTATAATGAAGCCAACACCTAAACTAATTAGATAGTTAATAAATAATTTTGCAGCATAGACTACTGTAATCCTTAAGTTGATAATTAATACTTTTTAATTTTCTAATAAAGTTTGTATTTTATGTATAAAAAACTTAATAGAAATTCATTTGATTAATGTAGCCTTTTCAACTGAGCCCGTAAAGATAACAGACTTGTCTCTTTAATGCTAATTAAAAGGTGATTTCCTTCATAGTTATTTTTACTCCCATTACTGAGGGTCTCAAATATATGAGGAAATACAGGGACACTTCCGTATTTATTTCATTTAACAAATGTACAGTGCCCTGTTGAGGTAGGCAGCCTCTAATGTGACTTCCAATGATCCCGACCTGGTGTTCACTTTTTTGTGTCATTCTCTTCCCTTGAATTTGAGAATCCTGAAACCAATTCAAAAGAACCTATGCACCCCAATGTTCATAGCAGCACAATTTACAATAGCCAAGTGCTGGAAGCAACCTAGGTGTCCATCAGTAAATGAGTGGATCAAAAAACTACGGTACATGTACACAATGGAACACTGCAGAAGAAAGAAGGGGCTTCTACCTTTCATGGCAGCATGGATGGAACTGGAGAGCATTGTGCTAAGTGAAATAAACCAGGAGGTGAAAGACAAATGCCTTATGATCTCACCTGTAAGTGGAACCTAATAAAAAAAACCAGCAAAATATAACCAGAGACATTGAAATAAAGAACAAACTGACAGTAAACTGGGGGGATAATGAGAGGAGAAGGGTTGTCAAGGAACATGTGTGAAGGATATGTGGACAAAGCCAAAGGAGGGTAGGATCCGGGTGGGTCTGGTTGGGGGGAAACTACTTGAACAATAAAAAAAAGGAAAGCATAACTTTCATAAATCTGTTTTCATAAAGTCACAAATTGTTTAGTATTGTGTGTACATTGTCAGTATCAGTTCTGTTTACATGAAGGATTCATAATGTTAAATGCATGCATTTATTTAAGTAAAAAAAGAATTTGGCAAGATTCACTGCTAATGAATAGGGCAGAAGTGCTTGGGAAGTCACTTCTGAAATTGGGTTATAGGAGGACTGGTTTCTGTATTGGGTGCCTGTGCTGTTGATTGCTGTGAAGACCAGGCTATTCTGCTGGTGAATACAGATGGGGAAGAGTCCCTGGAAGATGAACAGGCACGCTAGCTGGCAGCAGCACCTTCCAGCTATGTGAGACAGCCTTCTTGAAAGTGAACCATCCATCCCTTCCTAGTCAAGGCTTCAGATGATGCTGCTACACTTGAAATTCCAAGGTAATCTCATGAGAGACCTTAAACCATAATCACCCAGCAAAGTGGCTCCCAGGTTTCTGATTCATGGGTACTGAGAATACATTTTTGCTTTTTGAAGCTACTAAAATTTTAATTAACTTGTTTTTCAGTAATAAATAATGGAGTGCTTACTATGTACCAGAATTGTTCTAAATATATTAGTAACACTAACTAATTTAGTTTTATTCTAGCAAATTCATGAGTTCGTACTACAGTTATCCCCATTTTCAGATAAGGAAATGAAGGCACAGATCTGTTAGGTAATTTCCCCAGGATTATACAACTAATAAATAGAATCATGATACAAATCTCATCCATGCTTAACCCCAATACTGTGCTGCTTTATCTGTCCCATAATAAATCCTCATAGTACTTTTTTTCTGTTCAGTACTAAACTACAGGATAGTATCCATGAAAGACCTTTTATTTACCAGATAATGTTAAAATTGAAGGTTTAGTGCTATTTAATCCTTTCCATTTCTGTCAGGCAAAGATTTTATAAATACAAAATAGGGATAGTACCTACTTCATCGGGTTTTTGTGAGTGCTCTTTTGTATTACATTCATGAGATAAGCAAAAGATTTCTCTCTTTGATCAACTATGAGAACAGCATGTTCTCAGACTGGTGGTTCTGTAAATAGCAAATGAGCAGCCCTGGTCCACTAGTCAGCAATCAACAACAAGAGAAGCCCGTCAGCTTTGACCCATTTCATACCCCATACCTTGGCCTCATTAACCTAGCGGCATAGCAGCCACATGAACTACCAACACAGCCTTTATTTTCATAAGATTTAGAGACGTGATAACACAGCCAGAAGTCTTGATTTCTGTATTCTACACAGATGGTCCACTTGTAAGATGACAGCTAGAAAAGTAGGAACTAGGAGAACTAGAAGGAAGATCTGCCTTTTCTGCTACCTTCTCAGTTTTGCTTAATCTCAGTGAGCGCACCCTGTGTACCACTAGGGACCACGTCTTATTTTGATCTTAGTTACCTCCAAGTTGCTGTGTATAGAGGTTTTCATAGACATTGACTCAGTGTTTGCCATAGTGTCTCCCATGACGTAATTGGGTTAGGGTTAGGGTTGATATTTAAATACTAGCTAACGATATTTTCTATATGCCAGACACTGTCCTAAGTTTTGTGTTATCTGATTTAATTTTAAAGATAATCTTAGGAGGTGGACAGAACTACTACTCCAAAATAAGTCCAGAGAAGAAAGTTAATTTGCTCAAGCTTATACAAGTATCAAGTGGTAGAGTTGAGATTTAACATAGGCACCCTGACTCGAGATCCTGAACTCTTTTAACTACTATATATATTTTTATTATTTTTGCTAAAAGAACAGCCCTCTAAATCAGTTAGGACCATTTATTATTTCTGTGTTTTAAAATATAACATTATATCTTCTGAACACTACATTTGATATCAGAGCATGTTTAAAAGTATATGAAATTGCCATTATTCAACCATATTTTGACACAAAAATGGCTGATTCATATTATTTAATCTAATACTATATTTGAAGAAGTACCAGTCCCCTAAGTTTTAATTCCATTTACTATGCCTGCACAGTTATCGGTTTAAAAATCTTTCTCCCACATTCTTGACCTATAGACTCTTCAAGTGGCTCTCCTAAAAATGAGACATGTTGCCCTGGCTGGCTTGGCTCAGTTGGTTGGAGCATCTTCCTATAAACTAAAAGGTCAAGATTTAGATTCCCAGTTAGGGCACATGCCTGGGCTGTGGGCCAGGTTCCCAGCCAGGGGCATGTGAGAGGCAACCAATCGATATTTCTCTCCTTCCCTCTTTCTCTTCCTTCTCCTCTCTCTAAAATCAATAAGCATGTCCTCCAGTGAAGATTAAATAAATAAATCAGACATCTTGGGAGAGAACTGGCAAGAACATCATCGGCTTTGTAGTCACGTGGGCCTGGACTTTACATTTTACTGGCCAAGGTCCTCTTAGTATCTTACTGTGTTTGATAAAATAGGGTAGACAATAATTCCTTTCTTATGATTTTTCAGTAAATATTGACAGTAAAAAGTGATTCCAATGCCTCACATGTTCCTCAACATATAGTAGGCTCTCAATAATAAATACTCTCATCCTAAAAGAATCCAACTTAATGCAGGTTAGGCTTTTCCTCTCTCAGCTAAGGTAAATACTGTATGTATTCACATTGAAATTACAGTAATTATCTTCTTAGTTTATTTTGAAGTTGTAAACCTTAAACAAATCAATCATTGAATAAATGATTTTTTAAAATACAAATATACTTCCTCTCTGTAATCCAGTTATTTTAAGTACCCTGCACTTTCCTTCCAGTGTACTTCAGGGATTGAACCTGCTTGACGTACATTGATGCGGACTCTGGCCAGCAGGGTCTGTGAGTTGTGGCTGTGATGAACAAATTCACATGCACTGCAGAAGTCCTGTGGAGAAAAAGGGATGGCATGGCCACTCTCTGAGTGAGAGAGGGCCCGACCCCTGCCTGCACAGGCTTTTATTGCTTTTCTGGGCACATTACATTACGATGATCCTCATTTACTACGCACAGGTTTGCTTTAGATAGTTAGCTTTTACAAATAAAAAAGGAAAGGAAGTTGCTAATTACCACAAAGAAAAAGGATATTTGCAAATGCAAAGGAAAAAGTGGTTGAACTGGTTACATTCCATCCTTGGGAGGTTTAGCACAGATTTTAGGAAGTTACTTGAAAGATATGTAGTAAACATTTGCTGCCTCAATTCAGGGTGAGGCAGTTTCAGCAAAAGACAGGCCTCAAAGCAGCCTAGGTACAATGCAGGTCTGATTCCCCACGGGAGAACCAATCTATGGGCTCGGTTCCTGTGTGCCGACTCACACCCTGCTGGTTTTCCGAATCAAGGGCTGGGCTTCATTTGCCATGCCATGTGGAATGGTTCTCTGTAGTACATAAGTAAAATTAGAATAAAGCATTAATTTCTTAAAACAATAAATTACATTAAGTAATTTTGGCTCATTTTATATGTTTTTTATTTTTTAAGTTTTTAGTAAAATATATGACATATACTTCATATATGTGATATGTATGTCATATATGTGATATATGTAACTGTACAAATCCTAAGTATTAACCTTGACGATTTTTACAACCTGAACCAATTCTCAAACCCAGATCAAGACACAGAACATAACCAGAAGCCCACCTTGTTCACCCTTTCGATTATTATCCCACCCCACCAGAGGTAATCAGTATTCCAACTTCTAGGAGTACAGATTCGTTTTACTTTTTTAAAGTTTTTTCTATAAATGTAATTATGAAATCATATATTAATATTCTATGGTTATTAACATGTTTTACTCAATGTTATGTTTATAAAATTTATCCAAGTTGTTGCCTGTAGTTTTTGTTCATTCATTCTCATAGCTGTATAGAGTTCCATTGTGCAAATATACCATGATTTATTCAGGTGACTATTGACTTTTCATTAGATTTTTAAATTATGCAATGTCTCTGATTGAGTTACTATAGGTGTAAAGAGGGTAAAACAATGTTTTATCTGATATTAATGAAATATATAGATCTTTTTCCTAATGGAATTCAATGGATATTCATTCAATGTTTACCAAATACAAAACACAGTGGCAGACACTTCTGGGATTGTGAAGACAAGATGATACTTTATTACAGTGGGAGGAAGCTTTAGATAATATAGAGTTTATAAATGTAAGGCAACTTTTTATAAATACTTGTAGGAGATAATGTAAGTTTATACAAGGTGGTTGCATAGGAAGAAGAAAAACAGGACAAATAAAATGATCTATTGATTGATCTTAATGAAGATATTTAAAATATTTTACTAAAGTTATATTGAAGTGAAAATACCACTGAAGTTTGAACACTTCAAATTTGAAGGACAATTCAGAGAAATAATGTTTCTATTACACAAAATTAGTAAATGAAAAGAGCCCTTCAAAATATTAATCCTATAAATCAAAAATCTCATAAATGTATACAATTTGATACATAATTTACTGAGTTTATTTCAGCACCTCCCCAAAAAAAAGTTCCATAGAAAATGTTGTTTTTAGACTCAAAGTAAATAATAAAAATGTTATAAAATACTATTTTTAAATAAAGTATAACATAAAATTTAGTTAATGTATAGTTATTCTGTCCAAGAAAGCAGCTGAGTAACTCAATACTTTTTTTTCATTTTTTTATTTTAATTGTTTTTCAGTACAGTTTTCTGTCTTTTACTCCCATCCCAGACCACCCCCCAGTGCTCCCCACCTCCCTCCCCTTTCCACCCCCCTTAGTTTTTGTCCATGTGTCCTTTATACTTGTTCCTATAATCCCCTCCCTTTGTCCCTGAAATTCCCTCCCCTCTCCCCTCTGGATACTGTCATCCCCTTTTCTATTTCAATGTCTTTTACTATATTTTGCTTGCTTGTTTGTTTAGTTGCTTAGGTTCCTGTTAAAGGTGATATCATATGGTATTTGTCCTTTACTGCCTGGCTTATTTCACTTAGCATAATGCTTTCCAGTTCCTTCCATGCTGTTGCATAGGGTAGGAGCTCCTTTTTTCTTTCTGCCACATAGAATTCCATTGTATATATGTACCATAGTTTTTTGATCCATTCATTTACTTATGGGCACCTAGGTTAGTAATTCAATACTTTTTATGATTTCTCCTTAATGTTATATAGTGTACAGTGGCTCAGCACATATACATATGTGTAAAAGCCATGTTGCTCTAAAATGCCTAGCTATTCATACTACCAATGTGTGTTGGGTATCAACTATATGAAAGGCATTATGCTAGGAACTTAACATACAGAAATCACTAAAACTTCACACATACCTTCAAGTAGCTTTAGTGGGGAGACAGGCTAAAAAATTAAAATGAGTATGGGCTCTGTCATGATAAAGAGTCTAGTAAGAGCACAGAAAAAGAACATCGAGATAAGACTGGAGAACAGAGCGGGGAATCAGGGGATGCTCCAGGAGGAAGTCACTGCTGAATGAGACTGGAGACTTAAAGGATAAATGATGCTTAGCAGTGTGAGCAGTGAGAAGAAGGCAGGTATTCCAGAGGGTATGAGTGAAAGATAGAAGACTAGATACAGCCAAGGGTGGCTGGAACTTTGGTGCTCACCAGCATTTCTGCCAACGTGTAGCCAGGGGCCTGCTACCTCTGTGCATTTTCCCCACATCATTATTGTTTAATATATTTTATTCTGTATAATCAATATACAGTTATAATTATTATTTTGTATCTCTGAATTTTGTTATTCCATATTTTGTTAGCATTTTAAAGAAAAGTCCTTCTTGGCGTATCAAATCTCGTGACGTTTTAAATTCTATAATCCCTTCAGAGTCTAGGAAAAGCACAAGAATTCAGTCAGGTAGCCTATGATCGGTTTCCAGTTTACCCTTTTTTTCCTTGCTAATGAAAAGTTTACATTACTGTTCAGATAAGTCAGTATAAAATATAGGTATTATTTGACTCAGGACATATTTAAATTTTTCTAATATTCTTTTAGTATTAAGATATTCCTCTAATTATCTTGGAAAATATCTACCATACTAAAAGGGGACATTTTATTTATCTCAGCACCGATAAAATTCTTTATTAGTGGCAACTAATTAGTGTGTTTCATATGTTCAGTAGCTATCTGTATAGAAATTGTTTATATCTAAAACCAAAGCGTCACAGTCTGAATCAATGACAGAGTGAAGTCTCTGGGCGAGTTCCAGGATGCTGCAACAGGAACGCCATCCTGATCGTGGTCCGCACCAGGTGACCAGTCTCAAAACCGAGGGCACTTGTTGCCTCATCAAGATAAAAATTTTTTATTTTTGAAGCAAAGCACGCTAAGCTGTCATTGTCCAATGCTGTTAAAAAAGTAGTAAAATAATTTCCACAGTAGCCTTCATGGTCACACTCATGTTCTAAAAGTTTTATTATATTGTCATTCATTCTTTTTCTAACTCACACATTCATTGATTTTTTTACCTAAGAAATAATTCATTGAGTGATTACTGCATAGCAGATACATGTTCAAGTTCTGAGAATACAGAAATGAACAAAAGTGGCAAACATTTCTGTCTATGTAGAGTTTACATTCTCATGAGGAGACATAAAAAATAAACAATATAAATGAGGAGAATGGATAGTAATAAGAAGAATTCAAACACACCAGTGAAAGGCTGGGTGTAAAGTGGGTGCGGGATGAACAGTTTAGAAATGTGTACCAAAGAAATCCTCACTGAGAAGTGCCTTTTTATTGAAGACCTGAAGGAGGAGGAAACTGATCCACATGCCGCTTTTGGGTGGAAACTTGTCCCTGCAAAGGGAACAGCAGAATCCCTAAGCCAGCTGGAGCTAGGCTGACATCTTCATAAAACAGCAAGGAGACCAGTGTGGCAGGAACGGAGGCAGGAAAGGGGAGAGGAGGAAGGAAGAGGCAGAGTCATGCCCTGCAGGCTTGGCAGGATGGAGCTCTCTGGGACTATCCTGAGGCACCAAACAGCTGCAAAGATAAAGTAGCCTTTTACGACATTATTTTAAGGAATAAAACTGTGAGAATAGGGTCTTTACAGAAAGATAGTCAACTAAATAGTGACTTCATAATGCATTTTTTTTGTTTTGTTTTTCTCCTTTCACCAGCAGTTTATCAGCCTGAGGCTACCATTTTATTCATTGTCTCTCTTCCTTAGAGAGAATCAGCAATGGTGGGCTTTGAACAGAGCAAATAATGTCCTTGGTGTCTCAGGAGTGATTTCCTCTTGGGGCCAACTTAAATTTCTAAAGAGCTTGAAATGAATAACCTGGACCAGCTCTGTTCTTGGCAGCTCACCTGAGGTTTTCACCTCTGTCTGGGAAGGGCCTATACAAACTTTTTTTTCCAGTTTTAACAATTAATTTTATTTTTTTAATTTTAATTGTTGTTCAAGTACAGTTTTCTGTCTTTTACTCTTTTAAGCGACACAGTTCCAGCCTCCCACAGCTCACTCTCAGAATACTTATCTAGGGGATCCAGGCTCATTTGAAGGGTTCTGGAAAATAAAACAGGATCCTGTAGAATAAAATAGTCACTGATGATCTTACTGTCACATGAAAAATAAAAACTTTTAAAAAATCAGATGCAGAATAAATAAAGAATAAAGCAAATGATTAAACTTAAATAGTTATCAAATCCATTTTATGTGTAAAACAAAATCAGAAGAAAATCATACCAAACTATAATTTTTTTTTTACAGTTAGACCATTTTATTTATTTTTTTAAATTGTTTTTCAGTACAGTTTTCTGTCTTTTACTCCCATCCCAGACCACCCCCCAGTGCTCCCCACCTCCCTCCCCTTTCCATCCCCCTTAGTTTTTGTCCATGTGTCCTTTATACTTGTTCCTATAATCCCCTCCCTTTTTCCCTGAAATTCCCTCCCCTTTCCCCTCTGGAGACTGTCATCCCCTTTTCTATTTCAATGTCTTTGACTATATTTTGCTTGCTTGTTTGTTTAGTTGCTTAGGTTCCTGTTAAAGGTGAGATCATATGAAATTTGTCCTTTACTGCCTGGCTTATTTCACTTAGCATAATGCTTTCCAGTTCCTTCCATGCTGTTGCATAGGGTAGGAGCTCTTTTTTTCTTTCTGCCACATAGAACTCCATTGTATATATGTACCATAGTTTTTTGATCCATTAATTTACTGATGGGCACCTAGGTTGTTTCCAACATTTGGCTATTGTAAATTGTGCTGCTATGAACATCGGGGTGCATAGGTTCTTTTGGAATGGTGTTTCAGGGTTCTTGGGAAATAGTCCCAGCAGTGCAATTGCTGGGTCAAAAGGCAGTTCCATTTTTGGTTTTCTGAGAAAATTCCATACTGTTTTCCATAGTGGTTGTACCAGTCTGCACTCCCACCAACACTGAACTAGTGTTCCCTTTTCTCCACAATCTCTCCAACACTTGTTGTTTGTTGCTTTGTTTATGATGGCCATTCTGACTGGTGTCAAGTGGTATCTCATTGTGGTTTTAATTTGCATTTCTCTGATGGCTAGCGATATTGAGCATCTTTTCATGTGTCTCTGAATCCTCTGTATGTCCTCCTTGGAGAAATGCCTGTCCAAGTCCTTTGCCCATTTTTTAATTGGGTTGCTTGTCTTCTTGGATTGGAGTCGTGTAAGTTCTTTGTATATTTTGGAGATTAAACCCTTGTCTGAGGTATCATTGGCAAATATGTTTTCCCATATTGTTGTTTCTCTTTTTATTTTAATGCTGTTTTCTTTAGCTGTGCAGAAGCTTTTTATTTTGATGAGATCCCATTTGTTTATTCTTTCCTTTATATCCCTTGCT
>PVKM010023893.1:0-20739 GCA_004027735.1 Carollia perspicillata
TGCGGGCCAGTGTCCGCATCAACCAGGGCCCATAGCAGGTGGCATGGGCTCCAAAAAGAGTAAGCTTTAATATGAAGCAGAAACTCTAGACACTGGATTTGTTTTGGCCTTGCTGAGGACAGACTTTTTCCATGCTAGAATAGAGCGAGATAGGAAACTGGAAACTCAGGGGCAGGTTACTTCCCAAACAAACTGTCTTGCCACAGCACAGTCTCCCATATCAGGTCCTTGGGAGGCTTTCCTTGCAATCCCGTGGAAGAGCCTAATTTCCAACAACAACATAACCATTATGCTATACACTGGAAACTAGTACAAAATAATATTGAATGTGCACTGTATTTGGGAAAAAATCTTTACAATAAAAGAAACAAAGGAATATATTACAATCTAAAGAACAAGATAAAGCCTCAGAAAAAAAACCTCAACGAGAAAAGACAGAGCTTGCCCACAAGTGTCATCCCTGGAAATCAGGCTCTTCCATGGCATGGTGAGGAAATCATGCTAGGGACCCATGTGTGGGAGATTGTGGTGTGGCAAAGTTCTTTATTAAGGTAGATATCTGCCCCTGGGCTTCCAGTGTAGGCTTTTCCTGTGTTCCATCTCTGTCCATCCCACTGTGGAAAATCAGGGCCAGAAATAAAGTCTGTTCAGAGATCTTGTGCCATGCCAAAGCTAGTTCAGTCCAGTCTTTCTCATCTTTTGGCAGCCTAGCTTGCACTCTGGGCTGCAGTGTGTTGCTGTGCTCAGGTATTCAGGCTCCCACCTGGAGCCTGCGCGTGGAGTCCTCGTGGCCATCAGACTTGCAGCTGCTAAGGCCACGTGAGTATGGAGAAAGTATGCACAAGTGCGTGGGTGAGTTTGCAGGGAGAGAGAGAGAGAGATTCCTTATTTCCCTGGGATTATATTAGCTTGTGTTTAGGATGGACCAGGTGCTTTTTTAAAAAGAACCAATCAACTTTCCAAGCTTCCATGGGATTTATTGATGAGTTCACCTCCCTGCCAATCCCTTCTTTCCCCAGGCTAGAGTGTCATGCCTCTTTGGTCAAGCACCTGCCCCTATATTTGTTCCCCCCACACCCCACTATCTGGTACTAGAGAGCAGAGAGTGCTCCTGGGGAGATTTCCTGTGCTCCTAGGATTCAGTCTGCTCAGCTGCAGTCCCCTGGAGTGTGTGAGTGTGTTTGTAAATGCTGCAGCTTTCTGGCCCAGCGAGCGGGCTTGTGTTCACCAGTGTGCTAAGCTCAATGCCTAACTCCCTGTGTGCCCCTTTCTTATTAATAACTGATTAACTGCCTACTGTAACAGAAGGACACAGCTACTTCTTGGGTAAACACAAACAAATATTTATTCTCTATTTTATACTCTTTCCCGTATTTGATTTTATCACTCTTCAGATGTGATAATATTAGTTGGTGATCTGCAAAAAGAATCAGAGTAAGAAGGTTTAAAGAGGGCCAAGAGTGACAAGAAAATTCTGGGAACAGTGGGTTTGAGCTTAGGTTTTCATTGATTGTTATTTACTATTCTAGACACAAATTGGATAAACCGTAAGTTGTATCTGAATTGTGCATTTCCTCCAGGGTCTCTCCATAGTAGAAAACAACAAATATTTGTGTACTGAACGACTTTTGCTTTTACTGCATTTTCGAATCCATGAAATACATTTTGTCGTTTAACAATGACGACCCCTCGTGAAAGAGGAGACTTGTTACTTATTTCATGGGTAAATGTAGCTTCTGGGAGTGAGAGGTCAAGCTGACGTGAACATCCATCCTGGGTCTTTTGTCTTAGGGATACTGGTCTTTCCAACACAGCCAGCTGTCTCATCGAACGAACAAATGGTTTCCAGGGGGATCTTTAACGTGGATTTATAATCTTTTAACTTAGAAGAGCCAAGCAGCTCTTCCCAGTGACATTTAGGATATGAATGCTCCCAGAGATTTGAGGTTTTCTAATGAATTGCCCTTCAACTCTTTAAGCATATATGGTGCCAAAGTATTATTTTGATGAATAGTCCCTAAACTTTTAAAAAATGAAGCTGTGATGGCAAATATCAAATCCCTTAGCAAAATAAAATTCAGGAGTTCAATTTAAATCTTGGCAAAGTTTCAAGCACATTAAAAGTCATTTAATCAGTTTTAGGATGCAGTATATTTATATTTCACCTTCATTATTAAACAACCCTTAAAGCCTTACCTTTTTTGTGTCTCACCCCAGAGGAAAAAAAGCATGCATAGTAGCAATCTTCTGTATTATCCCAGTATTATTAATTAAAATATAAATTTTTATTTTAGAAGTTTTTCTAACATTAAAGAAAGTATATTGCCATGAGTAAGCAACTCAATAATTTACAGCTGTATTTTTTAAAATTATTCTTGTAAATATATGGAATCTTATTCTCAAGAGGAAGTGAAGGAGTAATGGTATCTACTATTTTTATATCATCACCCGAAGACATTTTTTCACTGCTTTTAGAGAGAAAAGAAATCAATGCGGGAGAAATATCGATTGGTTGCCTTCTCATACGTGCCCTGACCAGAGATCAAACGTGCAACCTGGGAATGTGCCCTGACTGGGATCAAACCCGTGACCTTTTAGTTTACAGGTCAATGCTCCAACCAACTGAGCCACACCAGCCAGGACAATTCTACTATTTTTAAGTACCTACTGTGTGAGGTATGTGTTGAGGCTTTTTAAAACAGTCAGTCACTATAGTCATTAAAGGCAGCTATAAGGATCTCTATTGTATAGACAGGAACATAGTTTGTGAGGTGGTAAGAGATCTTGTCATAGCTCTATGCCCATCACCTGAAGAATTGAGGTCTTTGTCTTTCAAAGTCACTGTTCTGTTTATATTCAGCTATCACTAAAGTCTGTAAATCATTGTGCTCTAAACCATAATATTCCTGCTCGAGTAGGTAAGGTCAATTCGTTTTAATACATAATTAATACTTGATATTGCCTACCATCAAGAAAAATTGGTACTGTAGAAAGAAATGCCACATTCTTTCCTGAGCTATCTATATATCTAACGCGCAGTTGTTTATTCCAGGAGTATGTGCTCCCAGTTTGTGAAGAATAAGTGATCTACCATGCTTTAGGTGCTTAGTGTGAAGAGGGATTATGCTTAGGACTTTATACACATGGATTTATTTGATCTGCAAAAAAATTACTGAGACACAACCTTTCAAGATCTACTTATGTAATACATCCTTTGGCTTATCACTTAACAGTGCCATCAATTTCCCTTAAACTGAGCTGTTCTATAAGCCACACGAAGTTTGAATTGCTCAGGGTCACAAAATCTATGTTATTGATTTTTTGGTTGTTTCCCCAAGTACAGAATTAGAGAGAGGTGAGTTGTTAGAGGCAGTGGGCAGGGTTACAGAAGTTTCTGAGAAAGGCCATGCTTGTCAGTGAATCTGTAAATACTGTGTCTCAGATTATATTACTATTGTATGCAACTCCAAAACTTTCTTTTATGTTAAAAATGGTTTAACTTTTGTGAAGTTAACCATCATTTAATAGTTAACTAACAGGCTGAATTTACATATGTAATGTACCTTATATATGCAGAGAGAGAGAAAGAGAAGCATTTTTTGCACAACAGAAAATACCTGAGAATTCTGTATATCTGACTGACTACATTTAATTAGACAAAATATTTTTTCCTTTTCAGTCACATGCCTTTCCAGTTTACCCCTAAAGTTTTCTTTGACACTGATTCTGTTTGATTTACACATAACTGAGTACTTCGGATGAAGTTACCTTTTAACTACTAGAATAGAGGGAGTTAGCCTTCACCATCCTCCCAAACAAAATGAAACAAACAGAAAATCAATGAGAAGCCCCTCCCCGGCATCGTGAATTTACAGGCACTGCCTCTATGAGCTGAAAGTACATCTCTATAACTCGAGGAGCATGTGGGTCCTAAGAGGACAAGAAACGCGAAGGAGCTTCTGAACACACCCACGGAGTCCTTACGCTTCCCAAACTTCAATTTATCGGATTCACCCGACGGGACGATATTTTTATCTTCTTCCAAAGTCTTGTCTACCTGCTGTTAAGGATTGGACAAGATTTACTGATCTGGCTGCCTACTGGTGCACGGTCTTTAAGTGGTGAATATAAATCTTTAATCACACTGCTTAGAATGGCTTCGCTTCCTCCTAGTATTTCATCCAGGAATAAGGAAAACAAGTCAGTTGAGAACATATTATTGATGCTCGCAATAACATATGTTTTTCTGTTTACATTCGTTTCCAACAATTTTGGAGAACACACTAGTTTTTCCCAAGAACTTTCTAGAAAAATAACCTTAGAAGAAAGAAAATATCTACTCTGTAAATATAAGCAGACATGTTTGAAAAGGGAACATTAGAATGATACTAGGAGAAGAAAACTTTGACATTTCATGAGAACAACAAGGTGCTGAAGGCCAGGGCTGGGGGCAGGGGCTGAGCAGAGTGGGGAGAGGGGGGAATGGGGAACATCTGTGATAGCATCAAGAATAAAAAATGATAATTTTTAAAATGTGAACAATTATAAAACAATGATAGATTATCTCCATCACATGGTATTTACATATTGTTTTGCTCTAATTTTTTACAAAATAAACGCATGCCTATTGTAATAAAATCAACAATATAGAACAAAAAATAAAATGTAAAATGCTTGAGATGGGGCATCTGGTAAACCCCCTTCTCTTTCAGTCTCTAATGAATGGGCAGGGCTGAAATCAGTGCTGTCTGTTTATCAAACTTCACTGTTCGGGTTTGTTGTTAGGAGTCATTAAGGGCTTGCTGTTGCTAAGAATTCCATGACCTTACTGGAGTAAACGGGACCCTCAACACTAGCTGTGGGAATGCTCCTAGTGTTTCTCACTCTAAACACAGCACTGTTCCCGTTGGTCCCCTTTGTCTCTCTTTCCACTTTCCTGCCACCACTGCATTTACTCTTGTTCTCTGCCCTTACCAATTTTGTATACAGATCGTTTATGAAAATCATGTGATTTGTGGTGGAGCACATATCATGTGAAGTACATATTGCTGAGGTTTAGCGTTAAATTCTCAGACTCCACTATTTCAAATACACTAAGAAGCACACTGCTCATCTATAGCGGAGTGGCACTGGGACCCAGAAGTGTAATGGAGGCTGGAAATCCTGAGGTGCATGAGCCTCGATTGGAAATCAAATTCTCTTTCTGCTACTTGCTAGCTTTATGTCTATTCAGTCAATAATCAATTTTCCCAGAATGTCAGTTCACTCACCTAATAAATAAAAACAGATTCTAAGTGCTTTAAAAACTCCGTCAAGGATACTTAATCAGAATTACAAAAAAAAATGAGCTATAATGCCTAAAATTAGAGGGTAGTTAATGATTGTTAGCTCTTCTTCTTTTTAAAAGAAAATCTTTATTAACTGTATAAAGAAACTCTGCACATATTTGAAACTCCTCATATATTTTGTCATGGAAAGATGGTCATTTCAGTTGGACACCCATAGATCAAAAAAAGAAAATGATTGTTTGGTGTTGAATTGTATGAGTTATTTCTGTTTTTTGGATATTAACCCCTTGTTGGAGCTGTTTGTAAATATCAACTCCCATTTGGTTGGTTGCATTTTTGTTCTGTTGGTGGTTTCTTTTACTGTTCAGAAGCTTTTTACTTTGACATAGTCCCACTCACTTAATTTTTGCCTTCACTTCCCCTGTGTTTGGCATCAAATTCATAAAATCCTCTGAGACCAAGGTCCATAAATTTAGTACCTATGTTTCCTTTTATGTAATTTACTGTTTGAGGTCTTATATTTAGGTCTTTGATCCATTTTGAATACATCTTTATACATGGGAATAAATTGTAGCCAGTTTCATTCTTTTGCATGTGGCTTGCAAACAGACAATCCAAAGAAAAAATGGGCACAGGGCCTGAACAGACACTCCTCCCAAGAACACATACACGTGGCCAATGGATATTTCCGAAGATACTCAACTTCACTTTTTATTAGGAAAATGCAAATGAAAACTACTGTGAGATACCATCTCATACCTGTTAGAGTGGTTCTTATCAACAAGACAAGCAATATCGAGTTTTGCGGAGGTTCTGGAGGAAAAGGAGCCCTCACTCACTGCTGGTGGAATTGTAAACTGGTATGGCCACTGTGGGAAACAGCATGGTGGTTCCTCAAAAAATTAAGACTACAATGACCATAGGACCCATATGGTAACTATCTATAGAGTGACCATAGATACCCATTCTCCTGGGTACTAGCCAAAAAAGTTTGAAAACATTTATTCACAAAGATATATTCACCCTTATGTACATCGCAGCATTAACCACAGGGGCCAAGACATGGGAACATCCACAGTGCCCTTCAGTAGAGGACTGGGTAAAGAAGGTGTGTTCCATACCTCCACACCCATTGGAGTACTACTTAGCCACCAGAACGGATGAAATGCCGCCATTTTGGACAACATGGATGGATTTGAGAATATCATGCCAAACAAAATAAGTCAGGCAGAAAAAGTTGACCGCATGATTTCACTCATATGTGAACATATGGGAGTATAAAGCGGAAGCTCACAGACACAGGCAACGGCGTGGTTGTTACTAGAGGGGAAGAGGGTGGGAGTACAGGAAAGGGGAAAGGGAGCCAGATATGGTGACGGAAGATGATTCGACTTTGGGTGGTGGGCATGTAATGCAATGAGATCATGTGTTAGAGAAATGTACCATTGAAAGCTATATAATCTTGTTAGCCAGTGTCACCCCAACAAATTTAATTAAAAATAAATGAATTATAAATCATTTTAAAAATCCTAGTCTGAAACCTCAAACTGTATGCAAAATTTAACTCAAAAATGGATCTCAAAATTAAATTTAAAACAAAAACTATAAAATTGATAGAAAACAGAAGTATGAGAGGAAATCTTTGGAACTTAAGACTAGATAGGAGAGTTTTTAACTTGATACCAAAGGCACAGTTCATAAAGCAAAATCATTGATAAAGTTAAATTAGCAGAAGCAAATGTGTTTATTCTGTGACTCTATTAAGAGGATGAATGGATCAAAAAACTATGGTACATTTACACAATGGAATACTACGCAGTGGAAAGGAAGAAGGAGCTCCTACCCTTTGCAGCAGCATGGATGGAACTGGAGAGCATTATACTGAGTGAAATAAGCCAGGTGGTGAGGGACAAATACCATATGATCTCACATTTAAGTGGAACCTAATCAACAAAATCAAACAGGCAAGCAAAATATAACTAGAGATATTGAAATTAAGAACAATCTGACAGTAACCAGAGTAACCCCACCTCAGGAGGGGTTAAAGGGGAGGAAGGAGGGAAGGGTTTTCAAGAACAACTATAAAGGACACATACACAAAACCAAGTAGGGGTGGAAGCAGGGGAGCAGGGTGGGGGTGGCTGGAGTGGTGCGGGGAGTGGTAGAGAGTAAATGCAGACAACTGTACTTGAACAACAATAAAATAATTTTTAAAAAGAGGATAATAAGGTAAGCTACAGGCTGGGAGAAAATATTTGCAAACTATATATGTGACTAAGAACTTGTATATAGAATCTATAATGATCTACAATTGCATTCTTGGGCATTTATCTCAGATAAATAAAACATATATATTCACACAAAATAGACCCTACAAATGAATGTCCATTGTGGCTCTATTAGTGATAGGCAAAAACTAGGAAGAACATTAATGTCCTTTAACAGGTAAAAGATTAAGTAAACTGTGGTAAATCTACATTATTGAATATGGTTTAACAAAAATATCAAACTATTGGTATACACAAAAATATAGCTGGATATCAATGGAAATGTGTTGAGTAAAAGAAGCTAATCTCAGGAGACTGCATACTGTCTGATTCTATGAATACAGCATTCTCAAAGTAACCAAAGCAGAGAGAGAACACATCAGTAGTTGCCAGGGGTCAGGAAAGGGTGGTGAGGAATGTGCATAGATACCTATAGGTAGGAGGAAATAAATCAAGTAGATATAGAAATAAGTATCTATAGTTAGGTAGCAAGACAGGGTCTTGTACTGATGGAAAAGTTCTACATTTTAATCATGCTTGTGATTATATGAAGCTATACATATGATAGAACTGTATAGAGTTATGCACACACACAGATGAGTGCTTGTAAAAATGGTGAAATCAGAATTGATTGTGCGAATTATACCCACACCAATTTCCTGTGCAATTTTTTTACAAGACGTTACTATTGAAGGAGGCAAGCTGGAGGGCTCATGGGATGTTCATGTACATTTTTGCAACCTTCTGAAAATCTTTTATTATCTCAAAATAGTAAGTTTAAGAATGTAATTAATGCTATCACATGTGTATAGTAACAAATAATTTAATATCACACACAAAAGTGATCCTTAACTGTTTTCCTAATGTGTTCCTAATACGTTTATCTTAATACTAATATATCTCATTTTGTTTTCAAATACTACATGGCAAAATACAACTAGAAACCATCCCATACGTGTCATGGCTTCTGCTAACTCACAAATGCAGTTCATAGCAGACCCTGAGTAGAATATAAGATGATGTACTTACTAAAGTTTGAAGTGTTGTGCTAAACCTTAAAATAGTATAAAAGTACTAAGATGTTATGTAACCTAGGTTTTCTGACTTCTGTTCTGATGTTCTGTCATGTCTTGATGGTGGCCTTGACCTTAAGTCTCAGATGAAGAAGATTATGGTCGTGCTTATGATCTGAAATACATGTTTAATCTTGAGAAATATTAACCAACAGAATTCCTTTTTTCCAATTGAAGGCTTTACTGTTGCTCAGATATCTTTACCGAAGGGTAATTTCTCTCCTCTATTTGCTCTTTTAAATGTTCTAGAACTTTCCTTTAGAATCAGCTTACATAATTTTCTCCAAGTTTTGGAGAAATCTATCTTCATTGGATCCCAGGGGAAAAAATGTGGCTTCAACCTTATTTTTAAGTAAACTTTCATCTCTCTACTGAAATTATTCTAATATATGTTAAAAATTTTCCATCTTACAAGAACAGTGTAGTTGATGATAGTAATCATGTTGCAATATAATGTATTCACTCTGCTTTATTGAACTTGAAAATATTGCGTTGTTAAGTGACAAAAATGATGAAGGAACATGTGGAGGGAGAGAGTCCATGCAGAAAATCATCTTTCCCGATCAAATAAACATGAAACGGATCCAACATTCTTGGTAAATACCTACGTGCACAGCTGAGTAAGCCTGGCTCTGGCTCCAGAAGTGGGCTGCAGGTTAATTTCAGGGAGGAGGTGGGCAAAGGTGGGCGTGGCCTGCATGAGACTTCCTGTGGGTCTGTGACTGTTTCCCAGGCAAAACCTACAGGGGAGTTTTAGATTTTTCCTTCTACTCACTCCAGGAGCAAGCTTTTCAAAGTCAAATACCATAAAGCATCTGAGAAACAAAAATGAGTTTAACATAAAACATAAATGAAAAGAAGTTAGGTCAAAGACTTTATAAATTAAGATATAGAAGTCAAATATTCTGAGTAATAAAAGCAAGTTGAAATTCTGTGTCTTAAAAATATTTAAAGGGAATTTTAGTAGCATAGGTAATGGGAAAAAATTAGGTCTTTATTATAACAATGATTCTCGCCTTGGTTTATGTATAGGTATATATTTAAAATCTCTCCTCTTCTCTATAGTTTTACTTCTTAGGGTTCTGTTTTTTTAAAACATTGGATGGTATCTAAATAAGTTTGCTGTGCTTTCCAATTTATACAATGCACATGTTATCTGTTTTGTCTTCATTTGAAGTAGGTGGTACATGAGGCCGTTAATTATAGATGGTAAAGTTAAGACCCAGCAAAACAGAGGTGTCCCCTTAGCTAATACAGAGCAGGCTTGAAATTCCACTTGCTGTCTGCCCAAAACCATAGTCCGTGCTGTTTCTCTTATACTCCACTCTACCTCTACCCCCTGCAACTGAAACGTCTCTGAGCACACGGGAGAATGTCTTCTCTATCTATAGCCCTGAAAAGTCATTGTATGACGACTCTTCTCCATTTCTAGTTAATCCAAGCGGTCAAGTGTAAAAAGAAGAATTGGAAATTAAACAAATATTTCAAAATCTAGACATACAGTTTGCTGTTCTCCTCTGCCATTGTTACTGATCTTATTAGTGTTGTTATGCCATTCTAAATAAGAGAAAAAATAAAGCATACTAAAAATGAGTCTAGGCAGTTCTGTTATGGATTTTATGTAGGATAAGGGAGCATGGCATTTGTGGGAGAACAGAGGCCTAAGTTCATCTGGTTTAACTTCGTATAAATGATTCACATTAGTAATAAACTTCCCATGAAGTTCATGATACAGAGTTTTTGTAAAACTTTATTTCTATTGTTGACATAATTACAGATGTCTCCATTCCCCCTTTGCCTTGGAGGCATAATTGTTTTAAGGTACCCATAGTTTAAGATAAAGATGCTAAAACTCAGAAAGATTAAGCAACTGAACCAATGGCATTGGCTAGTAGTTGGCAATGTTAAAATTTGTGTTCAGTTTTCTAGGTCATTAAAAAAAAGGAAAAGAAATGAAAGGAAGAAAGGCTAAGATATCCAATTTCCCTCTTGTTTGGACTTGAACTTTTTAATTCAAGAAGTAAAGACCTAGAGGACATAGGCGTTGTGGGCAGGGCTGTTTCCTCCACGGTTCTAGAAGATGAGGCCCCGGGGCCAAGTGGTTGGGGTGCCCTGGGTTGAGTGGGTGGGTCTGACACCCTGTCCAGTGGGCACAATGGATAGAGAATCCAGCTAAGGTGGATTGTTCTCAAACCCTAAACTATGATAGAATTTTCCCCGCTGGGTTTTAGAGTTGTCTGGAAACAATGACCTCAGAACGTTATAACATTTGAAGACAGAGTCATTACAGATATAGTTAAATTAGAGTGAGATCATACAGGTGAACCCTGACCCAACAATACTGGTGTCCTTATGAGAAAAGAAATGCGGATGCAGATATGAACACAGGGAAGACAATGTAGAGATGGGAAGAAGGCCAACTTCAAGCCAAGGACAGAGGCCTGGAGCGTATCCTTCCTTCCCATCTTTCAAAGGAACTAATCAGGTCTGTACCTTGAGTCTAGACTTTCAGACTCCAGAACTGTGAGAAAATGTAATTCTGTTACATAAGCCACCTACTCTGTGGTACGCTGTGTGGCGGCCCTAGCCAGCTCACACACCACACAAAAGGGTGACTTGTTTCTGGGCCTGATTTCAACAAGGCTTGTGAATTACAAGCCGTTCTAAGCACACTGGACATTTGTCCTTTTCTGACAGTATGCAGCTGTGTAATTGTTTCTCATTTAAAGCTAATAAAACGTCAAAGTGCCTCAGTTGTATATGTACATCCACACATGTTTTTAAAGGTGTCTCTGCGAGTCAAGCTGAAACAATCACAAATGTGTGCCCAATAAGGATGGTGACTAAAAATCACTGCTGCTGGTGGATCCCAATAGCAGGATTTCAGAGCTAGCAAAACATCTGAGAATTTTATTCCACCCTTGATGTTACACAGTGTTCTTGGCTCAAGCCCTTATTTTGGTAGTAACTGGGGGTTAATTTTTTCTATTATAAAAATAAAGCACTACTTCACCCTGGTTGGTGTAGCTCAGTGGATTGAGCACGAGCCTGAGAACCAAAGGATCACAGTTCGATTCCCAGTCAGGGCACATGCCTGGGTTGCAGGCCAGTTCCCAGCAGGGGACCCACGAGAGGCAACCACACATTGATATTTCTCTTCTTCTCTCCTTCCCTTCCCCTCTAAAGATAAATAAATAAAATATTTTTAAAAAATAAAGCACTATTTATAATTTTGTATCATTTTTGTTTTAAAAGGCCCTTCTTCCAATTTCTTTTGGCAGAGATACTTATAAATAAATCAACCAGAAATAAATTTCTTAAAAAACCAACGTGACTGAATCATGAAATAATTCATTTTTGATGGAGGGTTAGCTGCAAAAGAGCTCTCAATTTCAGAATTTAATGAATATACCAAACATTTTTTAAGGACTGAAGTGCTCATTGAAAAGTTCTTGAAAAGTTATTTTTTGATATCTTAATTCTTTATGGTAAACTTAATTTATATATAGTGAGATTAGTTTAAAATACAACTTTTCTTCACTAAATAACTGATAAACATTTTCAGGATTTAGAAGTTCAAAGAATTGTTTTGAACAGGAAAAAATCTATGAAAAACATACAGGCTTCACCTTTGTGCAGCATGTTCTCCAAGCTCACTTTATTATTATTATTATTATTATTATTATTATTATTATTATTATTATTATTATCGAATTGACTGGGGTGACATTGGTTTACAAAACCATACAGATTTCAAGTGTACAACTCAACAAAACAGCATCTGGACGCTACATCATGCACCCATCATCCAAAGCAAGGTCTCTTTCCATCTCTATTTACCCCCACTTTGCCACCTCCACCTACTCCTACCCCCCTTTCCCTCTGGCTATCACCTGTCTATCTATCTATCTATCTATCTACCTACCTATCTATCTATCTATCTACATCATCTATTTCACAATTCCCTGCCCCCTGACAGCTGTTATTCTGTTCCATCTAACCATGCCTCTGCTTCTATTTTGTTCATCAGTTTATTTTGTTCATTAGATCCCACATGTAAGTGAGGATGGATGGCATATTTATTTCTCTGACTGCCTTATATCACTTAGCGTAATAAACTCTAGGTCCATTCATAGTGTTGGAAAAAATAAGATATCCTTTTCCCTTTTTTTTTTTTTTGATGGCCAGGGAGGATTTCATTGTATAAATGTACCACAGCTTTTCTTCCATTCATCTACTGATGGGCATTTGGGCTGCTTGCATATTTTTGCAATTTTCAATATGCTGCAATGAACATAGTAGCCTATATATTCTTTCAAATTAGTGTTTCAGGTTTCTTTTGATAAGTTCCCAGAAGTGGAATCACTGGGTCATAAGGCAGCACCATTTTTAATTATTTGAGGTCTCTCTATACTGTTTTCCTCAGTGGCTGCACCAGTCTGCACTCCCACCAACAGTGCGCAAGGGCTTCCCTTTCTCCACAGCCTCACCAGCACTACTTGTTTGTCCATTATGACAGGCATGAGGCCATACCTTGTTGTGGTTTTAATTTGCATTTCTCTGATGATTAGTGACATTGAGCTTGATATACCATATAAAAGAAAACACACTTATGTGACTTTTTGCGTCTGGCCTCTTAGACTTGGCATATGGTTTTTATGGTCCTTTCATATGTAGTATGTAAATATCAGTATCTTAGTTTCTTTTTGTTGCTGAATAATATTCCATTTTATGTAAATACCACAATTATTTTCTTTTTAGTCATTCCACTAGACATTCCTGCAGTCTCCAAATATTGTTGTACAGCTCTCCGTTTCTTCCTTTAGTTATGTCAATGGTTGCTTCATATATTGTGGGACTCTGGTGTTCAGTGTTTATCATTGTAACAGCTTCTTTATCAACATAAAATGCCATAATATAACAACTTATGTCTTAAAATCTATCACTATACCCTCTTCAGCTCTTTTATGGTTACTATTTGCATGGACTACTTTTTCCTTCCTTTCATTTTTAACCTATTAGAGTCCCAGGGTCTAAAATGGGTCTCTCATAGGTGGCTTCTAGTTGTACCATGTTGTAGTCCTCTGCTCTGCCTGTCTCTGTCACTTGTGAGCTATCCAGTGAGAAGGATGTAGCAGGTGATTGTCACTATGGTTTACATCTCAAAAGAGAGATCACAGTACCTTAAAATGGCTTTTATGAAGATGCTCACAAGCATAAGACAAATATCTAAAAGATATGAATGAAGACTACTGAGACAGTGGCGGTTTTAATGGGAAGATAGCATTATGCCTAAAGTCTTATTCCCCTGGTTTGTTTTCCAGACTGTTCTTGATATTCAGAGCTTGGGGTGCATGAATGCATTTATACGTGCAGAAAAATGCCTCCATGCATGTGCTTCTACTGGTTAAGATCAGGTTCTTTGGTTTCTTAGTTGCGCAACTTAGAACTCCAAGGTCCACCACAAGGGTGAGCAAGACCAGTCTCCAGGGTTGAAATCTCTTTCCTTCACTCTACCAGAGCAATTACGTCCCTCCTTATGTTGTGTGTTGGAATTCTGCATGCATTCTTTCTATAGGAGGAAAGAAGTGAACTCCTCATGGTCTCCTGCTTTATTATTGTAACGTGATGCATTTTGATCAAGCTCTGTTTCAGAAAGAATGTGAGCATAAGAATCCCTCATTGCAAGAAAGTGCAAAGAATGTCAACAAATCATTCTGTCCAGGAATTACACTGAGCAATTGGTTAAGAACTTACTATGTGCACTTACTAGGTTAACATATTTTCCAATTTAGTGCATTCTGAGATTTACGCCATAAAATAAGAAAAAGAGCGACAGAGTGGCAAGAGTGTGTTCATTCACTAAACTAAAATAATTGGAGGTGGAGCTAGAATTACGGAGGGAACTCCCACAGGCAAAATATCAGTCATAGCAATCACTGTTTAAAAGGGCATGGTTTATCACAGGTCCATTGGACAGGATTAAAGTGCGCAGAGTCGTCTGCCGTGTTTTATTCATGTACCGTCCTAGACAGGTAAGTGCCTGCACACCCCATTTGCCAGCTCAGACTGGCCCCACTCGAAATGTTTTTCAGTAGGAGGTTTAGAACAACATTTAAATGATGAATTAAAATAGCCCAGGGAATAAAAATAGATGGTGCAGCCAAACATGAAGATAAATTCTCTTATTATACGTAGCCCAATGTCCTTGTACGTGCATTCTTTTAATATCTGAATGGTTTATAACATAACATCTATGCATTTATAAGTGCTGTTATACCGTAATGATACATTCACTCTGAATCATAGCCAATTTATGAATCTAAAATTGTAGAAGCTCAGTTCAAAAAGAAATAGTCTTTTGAGTGTTGAAGAGTACATAATAGCTTTTCCAAAAAATAATAAAAAACAAAGCAGGGGCATTGACTGCAGAAAAGTAAATGAAGACTTCACATGACATCCAGACAGAACAGTCTATGACTATTGATAATTTGAAGGCCTGGAATGTCACCTTTTACATCACGACATTAATTGACCAGTTTGTTTTCCAGAAAAAAACTCACTGGATGTAGCCTTCACCTTAAACATTTACTGGTGTTTGGTTGGGTTTTGTTTTTCTTTTCTCAGGAAAGATAGCCCTCAGGCCGCCAGATGGTACTCAATTAAAATAAATTATTTCTTAGCATTTATTTGAATTAATTTCAGTAAATATTCTTGAACACATTTCTGAATACTCACCAAGCCCAGGCGACTAAAAACTGAGTTTGAATGGACTTTTCCCCTGGCAATACTCAAGTCTAATGAAGGAGAAAGAGGCATTGAGGAATTTCAATATAATATGCCAAGTACAGCGATAAATATACACACAAGGAGTAAATTACAAGAAGGAGTTAGTTGCTTCACCAAATTGAGTACATTAGGGAAGAATTCCTCAGGAATATATCACTAAATTTTGAGAGATGACTACACTTTCTGCAGGACGAGTTTGGGAAAATAGAGCATTTCAGGCAAAGGGACCTGAATGAATGAAACATAAGCTCCCATCGCATTCAGAAGAATGGCAAAATGTTTTGATTTCCTGGAGTTTAAACTCTAAGACACAGAATACTGAGAATGGAACTGGACAGAAAGGAAGAAGCCAGGCAGTATTAGCCTTGCACACTCTGTTAAAGATTAGACTCTTTGTCAAAGGTGGTAGGAAGCCACGAGAGAAATTGAACCCAGGGTAATTAGAAAGATCACTCTCACAAGATAAATCTGGGAGGAGGCTGTGTGTTCAGGCACAGATTAACAGTAAACTAAGACTTTGTCAGGCATTGTGGCTATAAAAATATATTAGTTCTATAAATCTACCCATGCCAAAAGGTAAAAGTCTTAAAAGCCAGTGAGGTGGCCATTGGCCTCCGTTGATTTGTTATCTAATGGCAAGTTTCTCTCTATAGCTCCCATTCATAGACAGTGGCATTTTGATTCTACGGGACCCACTGGTTCATCAACAACAGAGTCAGCTTGGGTGTACCCTCTGTGAAGAGGTCTGTCATTGTAACCTACATACTCTGCAGGTCTGAATGAGAAGAGGACCTTATGATAAAACTATGGCTAGCTCGTATATTGTGAAGAGTTAGCGCATCTTGCTCAGCCTCCTAACATTCGTCTGAACCTCGTGGATCCTGGGCAGCAACACAGATTTCTGAGAGGTTTAAGTTGTTCCTGGGCTGCCCACCTCCTCCTGCATGGAGGGATACCCTCAGGAACGACTTCCTAAAGGCCAGAGTGGCACAGGCATGTGAGCGTTTTGTAGTCTGGTTGAACTCTAGAGGCTTCACATGATGATATTGAGTCATTGTTTCCTTCCTGTAATTGCTCATTCATTGATCTGATGTATTCATTTGGCAAAAAAAAAAATGTAGAAATTCCTCTCAACTAGACACTTTTGTAAGCACCTAGAATTTAGAGGGGAAAACTACAAAATGCCTGTAAATACTCAATAATCAATTAATAAAACACTAATATTTCTTTTTCCTTGTGGGATACTCGAGGCAGAAAACATCCTTGAACATTTTTAAAATATACAGGAGGCCTGGCTTGGGTTAAGCAGAACCTCACATCTATAACATCTGTCATTTCTTCTCAGCGACCCTCCGTTCTTCCTCCTTTACTGACTCTGTTCACCCATCTCCCCAGCCTTGCACAACTGAGTCACTGTCCTCGTGTCTAGGTTTTGGCGACTGGCTGGTTTAAAACATGCCTTCCCGTATAATGGGATCTCACTTTCGATTCCCAAGGTCGATGTAAAGAGATTAAAAAATTCCCCTTGAGCAGACGACAGAAAAATACCTGCTATATGCTCAGGATAAATTTCGTTCACTGCAATATCACACTTCATGCTCAGCCGTCTTATGAATTATGGATTCTCATCCAATATGATAGATGAAGAAATGAAAATTGTTTCAAGATTTGTCTAAGACCACTCACATTGTAAATGTCAGAGCTGAGAGTTAAAGGTGGGTCTTTGTACTCTGAGATTTTGCTCCTGATATCCCTGCCCTCCATCATTTGCTCAAGGGCTTTCTACTTTCTAACCTGCCCTAGGCACAAATTCCTGAACCCTGCCTCCTCATTCTGTGGATATTAACCTCATAGGTTCGGAGAGTGGATACTGATCGGAAGTTTTTCAAATGATGTGCAGTGGTTACCAGCAACCACACAAGCAGAAGTGACTCGGGCTTGGCGGAACCTGTGGTCCGCACAGTTGCATGGTAGTCAGCAGTATGCATCTGCTAGGGGGTAAGCGGCTGAGTTAGAACGCAGACTTACTCTTTCTCTAAACACCCACGTATGAAGGATTACTTTGCAACAAAAACTACACATTGAGAACTGAACTTTCTGGGAAAGGTGCCAGACAAGTGTATTAATGATTGCTTATTTAATAAACGTTATCACTTTCTAGTTGCGTGCTCTTTCTAGGATGTCACTGGGCTGTACATATAATTGTCCATTTTTTATACATGTAGAAACTGAGACAGAGGTTAAGGAAGCCTTTCTATGTCACAAAAACATGTAACTAAAGGAAACCAGGTTGCTTTGATATAAGACTATGATTATGGACAAAAACAGAACTTTGATATGGATGGGAGGCAGGCAGCACGGTTAAAAATGGATCTGGTGTGAGAAGGAGACATAAACAATGCATATGAATATTGTACTACAGTTAGACTGAAGAACAGAAAGTTATCGCGATACATTCATAAATGTAAATATTACATATTGGTCTGGGTTTGAATTAGTCTTTTTCTCTCAAATCAGGTTTTTGAATGAGAATAAATTCTAAAATGCAACAGGGAATCTAGAGTTTGCTGTTGCCCTTTTTCCTTTATTTTTATGGACTTTGTACAATTTGAGATAATTGTATATTCAAATGCAGTAGCAAGAAATAATACAGAGTGTCCCTTTTACTCTTTACCCAGTTTTCCCAAAACTGGAGTTCAATAACGTAACTAGAATACCAACATTGTTACCGTTAATGCACTTAATGTCTGTGTAGACAAAGGATCCCCAGTGTTACCCTTTTGTGTCCAAACCCATTTGTCTTCTGCCCTCAACCCCTCTTTTAGCCCTGGCAACCACTATTCTATTCAGCATTTCTAGAGTTTTGTCATTTCAATAATTTTATGTAAATGTGATTATATGGTATGTAACCAGTAACCATTTGATTTTTCCCCACACATTGTAATTGTCTGGAGATTGATACAGGCTGGTGTGTGCATCAGTAGTGCTTCCCTTTTATTTAGACTAGGATTCCATGGTATGGGCGTGCCATGGTTCGTTTAACCGTTCACTCGTTGGAGAATGTCTGTTTACAAATTGTTTGGGACCAGGGTCCTTTATGAATAAAGCCGCTGTAAACATTAGAGTATAGATTGTTGTATGAGAGTTTTTATTTTTCTGGGTTAAGTATATGCTCAAGAGTTTAATTGCTGTGTCAAATTATAATCGCATATTCAGTTATTTATGAAGTTCTCATAATGTTTTCCCGAAAGGCTATACAATTTTACATTCCCACCAGCAATGTATGAATGGCAATTTCTCTGCATCCTTGCCAGGATTTGTTGGTCTTCTCTATTTTTTTATTTTATTTTAGCCATTCTAATAGGCATGTGGTGATATTTCACTGCGGTGCTGGCATTGCCTTTGTGGCTAATAAAATTGGACATACTTTCCTGTGTGTACTTGTCATCCGTGTGTCCTCATCAGTGAAATGCCTCCTCGTATGCTTTTGCCAATTACTAATAGACTTTTTACTTGTTATGCACTTACTTTACCCTTATTTTTCAATGAGTAAACTTGGATTATTAACTCGAGAACATTTCTATTTTCTGATGTGTGTGTTAACCCTATCATAACTTTCTCAACAAGGCTTCCTCTCTCTCTTCCACAGACTTTCTTAGATTCCATCGTCATTCTTCTCAATGCAACTTGTATTTCCCTTGGGGACTTCTCACTGACCCATCTATTAATTACAAGTGTGTTGTTTTCTTTCCAAATGATTGAGGATTTTTTGTTACATTTCTATAATTGATTGCTAGTTTGATTCCATTTTGCTCAGGGGACACACTCTGTATGGCTTCGATTATTTTAATTGGTTGAGAGTTTTGTTTTTTTTTAATGTTTCAACATATGGTATGTCTTGGAACCTGTACTAAGGGTGCTTCAGCTGCTATCGGGTAGAGTGTGCCATAAAAGCCTGTTAGAGCCTATTGTTTGCTGGTGTTATTGAATTCTTCTATATCCATACTGATTTTCTTTCTAGTTGCTCTAACAATTTTATGTAGACTTGTTTATTTCTCTTTCAGTTCTGTCTGTTTCTACTTTAAATATGGTATACCTGCATTGTGTTATATACACACATTTAGGGTTGTTAGGCCTTCTAACTGGACTGGCCTATTTGTGGGTACGTAATATCCCTCTCTGTCTTGGCACGGCGAAGGTGGATTTCTCTTACTGCTGCCAGGTAATCCAGGTTTCCCGGTGGCCCCACTGACACCAAGGTCAATGGGGGCTCCTGGTGTCCTCTGGATCTGGAAGAGAAAAGGATGAAGGTTTAAAAATAAAAGGAAACATTCTTGCCCTTATGGAAGAGCAGGCGTAGACTGTTAGAATGTATGCAGTGATAGCATAGGGTTGTTCACGGTTATTCCTAGGAGTATAAGATCTGTACCTAACCAAATGTAGAAGTGGCAGTCATGGGGGAAGAGAAGAGGATTCTTCTTTCAAACAAGACATCTAAGCTTAATTTGAAATTTCATGAGGACTGCTTGGAGGGAGGAGACCACAGAAACAAAAACTAGCATGAACGTATGCAAGTGACATTAATTGATCTATAAATTGAAGTTGTGCAGTAGATGAGAAATCTAGGTTGAACATGGTAAATAGAACATAGATCATATCATATATAATGTTGAAAACTTTAAGTCTGTAACTGAACGCAATGTATAAACTTTTAGAAGTATTTTGGTAATGTAGTTTTTAATATTTCTATCCAACTTTTGCAAAGTGTTTTACACTGAAGTGCATAATTACCAATTTAATTTAGTGGATCAAAATCAGCATGTGTGTGGAAACTGGAAATCCACATGCAAAAGAATGAAGTTGGACTTTTATCTTACACTATGTAAAAATTACCTCAAATACAGCAAAGACACTAATACCCAAAACTATAAAACTCTTAGGAAAAAATGTAGGGTAAACGTTTCGTGGCTTTGGATTTGGAAGTGATTTTTTTGTATATGGCACCGAAGTACAGGGCAAAAAGGTTAAAACAGATTACATTGAATTTAAAGATGTCTGTGCATCAAAGGGCACAATCACAGAAAAAAAGGTGACCCACTAAATGGGAGGAAATATTTGCGAGTTTTGTATGTGATAGGGACTATTACCTGGAATATATATGGAAGCCCTGCAATTCAATGACAAAGTAATTAAATAAATAACTAGATTTTTTTAAAAAATGGATAAATGACTTGAATAGACATTTTTCCAAAGACAGTATAAAAATAACCAGTGTACGCATGTAAAGATGATACATATTACATAGTAATCATTATTAGAAAG